>VUYV01000212.1:277479-335014 GCA_008711295.1 Anarhynchus alexandrinus | reverse complement strand
CAGACCCCTTCACAGCCCTTCCCAAGGAGATCAAATTCTCTCAAGCAGGAGACTTGTGAAGAGAAGGAAAAACCCCATACCTATCTGCAGATACCTAAATCCTTTTGCACTTACTGTTTTTGCAAATACCACAATAGTTGGCCTTATCATGAGACAAAGTCATATTTTGTGTCAGTAACACAGAAAATTACAGCTGTTTCACCTATTGCTGTCACAGTCATTATCACTAAGGCAGTTACCCGGCTTCCCAGCCAAACTTAGCTCACTCTTTGGGAGACTGGGGGGAGGTGGGGAAAGCAAAGTTGGTGTTTGACAGCCTGCACCTGGGAGTGTACATACACCCTTTTATGCCTTATCGCACAGCTATACCAGCCAAATACTTTGTGTGTCAGGAAAAGGTGCAGTGACAGGAGCTGGCTGCCAGTATTTGACAAGAGAGTGGTTCAGGGAGAGAATCAGATGGTTAGCTGAAGCTGAGATGCTAAAAGACGTATACCTACAACCCTGATATTTGATGTGGTTATAATGAAAGAATCAGTGACCTTTGCAGTGCTGCTAATGGATCCCAGAGTCAGGTCTCAGGCAAAATTTTACAAAATTTTACACAGCCTACTTTGTAGTGTTTCTTACCATTGAAAAAAATTTTGAAGATTAACATACAGAAGAGAGAAAGTTACAGGAACATATTTGCAAAATTCCTGTTGGTTGGTTTTTTTTTTATTATTTCATTCTCAAAGAGAGCTTTTAGGGACTCAGAGTAACAACCTGTTTTTCTGGACTTTCACCAATGTTGTCTGACTTAGCAAATGACCCTGCAGGGCTTTAGTCTCTTTTCATGCTCACTGATGGCCAGAACCTCTAGCTCTTACAAAGACTTGTGTGGCTTGACATGGCTTAAGGCTGCTTCAGTTATGAGCTTCACAAACAAAAGTTAGCTTTGCTATAGCTTCAATGCCAGAAAATAAACACACATACACTTAAAATCCAGTGTAAGTCAGGCAAAGTCTTTCCAGGGTTTTTAGTTCAATCACTACAGCCCCACTCAACTAGGGAGCCTAGAGAACAAGTAGAGTAGAAGGAAGAGTCCTGCCTGCCTTTCATGTAGAAAAACCTGACTTCTTCATCCTTTTCAAGGCAACAGAATGTCAAGTCAGGTTGTGTTGCCTAAGGCTGCTATGCAGTGAGGGGATTTAAATGTAACCTCCACATACAGAAAAAGGAAGTCCCTTAATTCATTCAATATTTTATTAGAAATCTCTTAATGCTGGTCTTATTCCTAAAGGTAAACATCTCGGAGGCTTTTCAAAGCCTGTATTTCATTATTTAATAATCTGTTTTCAGTAACACAATTCCCTAGGTCTGAGCTTGTAACTAAGTCCACAGGCTGGAAATATCAGCAGTCCAGGAACTGTTAAATAATTAAGCCATTGGTGCCTGTAAGTGTTAGGGCTTGAATCACTCATATTTTATTTTCACAAACAGCTGGGGAAAAAAAAGTGCTGTGAAAAAAGATTACTTATTAGCTCATTTTAAGGACAATGTAACTTTTGTCTACAATTGAAACTGTATGAATTTTTGTTTAGAAAGTAGTATTTATGGGAGAATGTTTAGCAGTGAGCCTGTACGTACCTGGGTCTCTGTGTCGAGCAGTTTCAATAGAGTTCTTCCATCTTTTGGACTCACTGGAAATCCCTACCTCCATTCAGAGGCTAAATACATTTTTATAGGACTTCTGTATGGCAGCCGCCTTAAAAGAATTCCTGGGAATAGCCATTGACTGGAAAATACAGGGTAGTGTTTGGCTGTGGAACAGCACAGCCCTGTACTAGGTGTGCGTGCATAAATGCTTGTTCTTGTGCTTGCAAGTGTGCGTGCATATATGTGTACACAAGCACACATTGGCACGTATCCTGTCTCTCACATGGGGGAAATGTCTCAGAAGGTAACTGAAGGCCAAATATTTGGACTACTTGTTTTGACATCTGAGACACTGAGGTGGAAGTGGGATCATTTTGAACACATAGGATATGACATAGACTGCTCTCTAATTTCAAGCAGATGGAGGCAGGTCAGTCCACTGAGAGAGTTTCTCATCCATGAATGATATATGTCATGATTTTTCTTCATCAGAGAGAGAAGATGAGATTGGTTTTATCATAGTACCATTTACCCTGGAGGGGAGGACAAAGTAGTACAATCATGGATATAGTTTAAGAGAATAGGAGTTCAAGGAGGGATAACAAAAGGCTTTTGTGAGCACTAGTAATGTGCACTCCCTAATTTAGTCCAGACAGAAAACAACTGAGCGAGAGCCATAATTTACCACGGAACCAGATTACTTTCTTCTGTAGACAATTTGAATTCAGTTGCTATGTGGACTAAGATGGCTGGATAGAAATGGGAGGGGGAGGGGCAGAAAGGGGAAAGAAAATAATATTTTGATGAAATGTTGTAGGACATGAGAATATTTTCCTTGTACCACTAAATGGAATTTTGTACTTAGCAGTGCAAAAAGAAAAATTAGTACAAGGCGGGAAATGCATATGGACTGTCTCAAATACTGCTTTTTGTTCTTTTGCATATGATAGTATGACAATGCCACCTTTCTATATCCATCATCAAACATACTTGTTAAGCTAAGACATGGAAATAAGTGGTTAGAATTCATCCATCTCTTTCATTGTGTCCATTTGTTTACTTTGGGTTTTTTAAATACTTTGGGACTCCTGTGATCTGTAGTGGGAAATCTGTCTGCATTCCCTTCAGAGTTCATTTGTGGTGTTTACAAGCTTAGACTCTATTGACATCGTTACTAGGGAGAAACTAGCTTTTGGTGATGCAGGAAGCTTTAGCAACTTTATATATACATACAAAATTGAAACATACAAGCATCACAGTAAAAAACAAATTTTAAATTATTTGTTTTCAAACCACCTGTAACTGATGAAATACTAGAATGAGGCTCACCTCTACAACCTCTGTTAGACCTTACCTCTACAACCTCTGTCTTTTGTATGTTCATTATAAAATAGTAATTTTCACTATCAGCATGAAAATATTTTTCTGGTAACTTTGAGAACAAATTGCCTCAAACATCTAAAAAAATTACAAAAACATGAAGCTTACTTTTCAGATCATCAAATATTTTAAAATAACTTTCCTCTTGACTAGGATTGACTGGACTTATTTGCTGCCATGATTTAAACACCATATTGACATCTTGTTGTGATTAGCTGCAAAAAGAATGTGGAGATATTCATGATTAGTCAATATCCTGTGAATTAAGCAGGCTGTGACTATTTTCTGCGATTGAGTAATGGTGAACAGCAGACTTAAAAAAATCAAAGAGCTGTTTATGAATGTTACAAGTCAATCAAAAAGAGTTTCTGTTATTATGAAGACATCCCTTTTCTCTAATAGCTGTAGTTTAATTATAAAGGACTGTTGGCAATAATTGAAAATGTGAGTACTGAAACTAAAGAATTTCCTTTCTTGGTGTCCTTTTGATTCTTTTCTAAAAAGCAAAGCCCTACCCTATGGTTTATTTTATGAAAGTTTAGAATTATGATTTTAGCAAGTAAAAATCAATTATTTATGCAAAATTACATTTTCACTGAACACCTCCTTATATTTCTGGTTGTTTTCCAGGATGTGGTATATCTTATCAGATGGTAACATTTACCTTTTCTGTGCTGGAAAGGGAGAAAAGTGAAGCTTCTAAAATGTGGTTTAAATCTCAACCTAACATTTTCATACACAAACTAATAGAGAAAGTGTCTTCTGCCATCACTTCTATCTTGTGGCCCAAGACTATTTTCTTCCAGTTCTCGGTGTTTCTCATAGAACAGTTCTCTTTCTTCTTTGCCACTAGGATTTGAGAAAATTGCTGTAATATAATTGTACTCTGTTTCAGTTCAATGTCACTACTGTTTTGAGTCACTACTCTTGCTGAAGTGGGCAGATTTCTTTCCAGCAATTAGGAGTCTGAATGTGAAAGTTTTATTCTTATTTTATTTTTTTTTTAAGCAAAAGCTGCTTTTTGGAGACCATTCATTTGTCCAGTGATCTTTTCAATGCTAGAACTTGCTGATTCATCTTAGTGAAGAAATTCAATACAGTAGCAGCAATAGAGGATAAAACCAACTGCATGACACAGCAAGTAACTTTTGGTTCTGAAGGACCCGATTAATTTATTAATATGAATGTACATGTATGATATTTACCTCAAACCAAGAGGATTCTGGATCTAATACAATGGTGTGTTGTATTAGATCAGGGTTTTAGAGTGCAGGATTTTTTTTTGTTTGTTTTTGGTTTTGTTGTTTTCTTAAGTCCTTTTAGTCTGATGCAATGACAGTATATCCTTTAGTTCTTCAGATGACCTCTCTGAACTTAAAGTGTGTATTTTGAACCACCAACCAGACAAATGACAGGATGGAAGCTTATGACATACTGATTTTATTTGACACTGGTACTTCAACATTTTGCTCTTTAAAGAACACAAACATTTTCTGGTTTGCTTTTTATAATTGTCAAAGGGTTGTGTCCCCGGCCACCTCACTAAAATAAATCAAAACAGTTCCTTGTGTGCACTGCATTATAACCACAGCAGATGACTTATTTTAATGACATTTTATCCTTTTTCAAGAGGAGCAGAAGCATTAGTGTGAAGCAGGAAAGATTATTTAAAATAGTAATAACATACTTAATCAGTTCCAGGTAAGCGACCTCAAATCACCACAAATTTGCAACAGGGGAAGCACGTATACAGGTAGTTATCATAGAGTTGCTAAACCGAGATAGCTTGTCAAATTTTCTTCCCCGTTCTCACTCACTCTGTGGCAAATGTGACGCAACTTACCTCCCTTTTTGTCTTCACTCTGGGGATAAAAGGACATTCATAGTAGCAACATAAGAGGCTTCTACCAGTTTTCCATCAATAGGTAAACTCAGTATTATTGGGGAATGCACGTCCCTGAAGGACAGAAGGAAGAAATAAATAGCTCATCTTGAATGAGTATTCTTAGGATAAACACATGTAAAATACGAATGATGTAATGCCCATTATTCTCTAGAATTAAATTTTCCCTTTGGAGTTAGCAGGCAATTAAATGCCAAATTTGAGGCAGAAATTGAAGCAAGATGCTAATAGATTATTTTTTCTCTGTTGCAACAACTGTCGTTTCCTTTTTAAAAATCCAGTTTATTAAGCTATTCCAGATGTCACAAAAGGGCTTGGACAAATAGCTGTTAGGTTCCTGCATTAATCTTGATAACTTTGGTATTGTTGGCTTACTGTAAACCACAGAATGTCATACTGTCATGCATCTGTCCACAAAATTAATCTTAACACCACACTGCAGCTTGCTTTAGAGGCCACTCCTAACATGAAGAAGTTTAAAGAATCCATCAGTTGCACCTAGAATTTCACTATCTCTAAAGAAACTTGAGTGAAAGTCAAATGCAGTTTGTAATGAAAAAGTCAAAACTTACTGAATTTCATTACTTAGGTCCTTGTTGTTTTAAACCACTTATTAATGAATTGATTAATTATTTAATTTCTCATCTATTAGTTAATTATGTAATTGGGTTAATTTATATATTTAGAATTTATTTTACATACTCCAATTATTTGCAAATTAATGTTAATTATTCCTTATTAATATGTAAATTATTCAGCTTTTGATCATTAACATTGAACATACTATGAATTTCCTACAACAGCTGTGCATTTTCAATACACTATACTTTACTGGTAACAGATTTCCTTCAATAATACTCTTATAGCCTACTCAGGGATTTTTATTGTTTATTCATAACAGTTTTCCTACTGTATGAATTTTAAACTTTTTCTCTACTACAGTTTCAACACTTTAGCTCTTGCTGCCATAAATGCTGCCATATTGTCTTTCCTCCAAAACCCAAGTGATGGTCCAATGAATAATTGTAGGAAAGCTTTACCCCTGTAGCAGCTTGTTCAGAATAAATATGTCTTGTGAAAAGACACTAAGAAATTAAAACCTTGGTTTATGTATGTATCTCTTAAACCTTTTGCGTTTCTAGTTTTATTAAGGAGCAGAGTTCATTTTAAACTTATGATTCCAAAAGCAGATCATTAAAAAAGGATTCAAAGAGATCTAATTAAATTGTCCTTTACAAAACCACATCTTTATAGAAAATGTGACCTTTTATGCTATGGATCAATTCCATTATAAGGTTTCAAAGAAGGACAGAACAATTGATTTTATTGTCTGTTTTCTAGGTCTTTAATTCTCTTGCACCTTGGCCAGGTCAATAGATTCCAGTTGTTAAGTTTTCATTCTTTTTTTCCTTGTTGTCCAGAATAACCAGTAAATGGCTAGAACACATTTGAATGTGTAGTGTTTGAAGTTCAGAGGGAAAAATCATGGATTTATGAAAGGAAAGAAACAAGTGGATGATATAAACAGGAAAGAAAGAGGAAGTAGAAGGTTTAGCACACAGCTCTTTCTAAGACATACAGAATGTATCTGCTGATGTTGCAGGCACTGAGACTGCAGTCAGAGACTATTGGGTGGGAATGGGACACCAGTAGTGTACGTCTTGTACATGGTGCTGCTGACACCCAGCTCTTCGAGGTGAGGCTTTGCTGGCCAGATTCTCTTCTCACATGGGCTTATGGAAGGCACCTCAGCTGGAATGGCTCAGGTGGAAGGTACAGCACTTCTGAAAACTCTTAACCATCTTAGCACACCTATTCTGGCAATTAAAAACTCAATTAGCATCACCATTTGATTCAAGTGTTTAAATGTAAACTAGCACCGTCTCCTTTAAACTATTTAGAGCTATGAGGAGAGCAACTGCTTTGGGCCAAGACTGCATCAGCTACTGAAAGAAATTTGCCAGTACAGGTAGTAAAGGAGCAGTGAATGTATATTATGTCTTAAACAGGGTACATTGTCCTAAACTGAGTGGCAGTATATTCTGAACCTTGTCCTCCATTTGCAATGTTTGGAGCCTATCCTGATTAGGTCTAAGCAATCTAATTGGATTATTGTGCTAGAAATGTGTCATTGGAGGGTTTTTTTTATTGTTAGACATTTTCGCTCTGTTAACCTATACCATGATAAACAGCAAACACTGTCAGCATCTCTATGGCACACCTACTTCTGTTGGGTTGACATTTTTGCATATTCTGGAAAAGAAACCAAATTATAAATGACAGCCTACAGCATTCCCCTTTGCATTAGTTTGAATGAATTAAGCAGGTTATAGAACTATGTTTTCTTATGGTTTTTTGTTGAGAGAAAATTATTGGTTTTGCCAGATCCTTGACTTTGTTTGTGTGAGGCACAGGGTCTCTGCAAATCCACAGTACCTCAGGGAGAGTTTAAAGAATTCACCAGTTCCTGGAGGGTCCATTGCTGGATCAGGCCAGTGGTAGGCACAACAGGAATGCAAATTACTTCCATTATACAATTTTAATAAATATGATTCAAAGACAACTGTTCCTGCAGCTTGTCCAACAGGAGGAAAAAAAAAAAAGCCCAAGCCAACTGCTAAACAAAAATGCCAGTAGCTGTGATGAATTATAATTCATTTTGGACAGGAAACAATAAATATATGACCTAAAGGAAAAGAAAACTTTAGGCAATGTAATTAGGGGGAAAAAAATCCCATTAGTATTATGAACTATGGGCTGAGCAGGAAATTCCCAAGTGTAAGAAATGAGGCTCCAAATCTGCAGTTGTTCAAAAACAAGCTAGAAATGCATACAGGAATGATGCAGCAAGTTTTGCAAAAGGTGAGGGTCTCCAATAAAAGACAATTTCTATGATTCTATATGCTTACCCAGAGAAAATTCAGAAGTATTTGATTTCACATACAGAAAAGTGCTAACAGCCTGAACAATAAGACAGTGACTTCACTGTTACAGTAATGCTCTTGCCTACAGAAGATTGCTAAACAGATTTCTGCTTTCCCATGCTTGAAGAACATCTTCAGTTTGAGATCTGTTCATTTGTGCTTCTAGGCCAAATCCCAATCTCAGCATGATTTGCATAACCTCAGCCTTTTCTGTCTCATCTGCTCTCTCCTCTTCCTCTAACTTTATAATGTAATTCCTCTTCTTGTTTTCCTTCTTACAAGATATTTCTTACCCTCTAAGTCTATGTGAAATTGTTGCTAGTATTCTCTTCATTGTCTTATTTCCACTATAGGAGAGATCCCATGTCTATGATATGAAACTTAAACTTCCTGTCATGAAGTCCAAATCTTAAATCCCCCATCAACTTCTGCATATCTGTTCATTGAGCCATCCTTTCTTCAGTGCCACCGTATTTTTCTTTTTTTTCCTTCCCTGTTCAGACCATGCCACTTCCCATGGTATTAAGGCTGGTTGTGGGTCACTGATTTAGTGCTTCGATTTGCAGTTGCAGTGCCATGCAAGGAAGCATAGTGTGCTTGCCATTACTCTGCTAGCCTCAGATCATAGGATGGAAAATAGTCTTCAAAGATAGATCCCTGAATGTCAGATGCAACAATGCTTTGAAAGTTAATATGGTCATTCACCATTTCCCTAATCCTAATCTCAATATTTTATTTTATTCAAATTACGGAAGGTAACACTGAGTCGCATCATCATCACTGGATTCTAGTAAAATTAATGCTATGTCTCATATTTAAACCAGTTTTAACCATCCACTGGCAGTGAGACCTATGTCTATTAATGTGTACTATTTAAACCAGTAACAGACTCTGCAGAACTTAATGCTGTGGTATGTCATCATTCCAGATATATGTAGATTGCAATTTGAAGTTGTGTTGGTTTTTACTGTACGTTTCTCACATTACAGAATAAAGTTTGCTGAAATTCAGAGGAGATATGCAGTAACAAACGTTACGTGTGCTATTCACTATTTAGGGTCTCAGTTTTGTCTCTGTGACTAGTGACTGAGGTTAAATGTGTGGAGACTTGGAGCTGTAATCAATGAGTGGGAGCAGGGTTGTGTTGCTGTGCCTAGATACAGAGCAACAAACAGCACACAAAATATTAGATTAGAGTGGAAGCACAGGAGTGGCCTTTGCTCTGTTGGCTGCCAAACTCAAGCTCTTGCTAACTGATGAAAGGAATGTGCTTCAGAGGTGAGGCCATACTTAATGAGATAGCTCCTCCATAGTGCTTAGAAAGTTATGACAAGAGAAGACACAGGGAGTCTTCATTTGATGTTTCTTCCTGGAACTGTTAAATGGAAGTCTATGCCTAGGACCTGAGATTGTGTTGGTGGGTTCGCATGATCCTTTTCGACAGCAGGGTACACCAGGAGTCGTTTTCACCACTTGTATTTTGTACAATACACTTGTATTGTATTTCAAAATAAAAGGCCTTTTTAAGTTCAATTGATGTGTGTAGGACCAGTTGAAGTGAGTGTAACACTTGAGGCAAAAGACAGTACTGTCAGTGCCAGGCTGACCCAAAGGATCCCATATGAGCAGCTCCTGAGTGACTCCTGGCGTATCCATTAACTGTTGTCCATCTCCTGCTGGGCTCGTTCCTTCCTTAACCAAGACCATCCTGGTATGTGTGGTGCACTATGCTGGACAGCTGTGTCCCTGCTTTTATGAGAGTGGCAGGAGGATTGCATTACTTACTCTGTCATCTCTGGTGTCTAGCTCAGGAACCTAGTTTGGGCTGATTACTGATGTCTGCTGAGTCTGATACTCAGATTAGTGAAAAACAAAAAAGTGATATCAGAGTGACATCTGAAATTCCAACTATGTAAGATTCCAGAGCTAGAGATTATCTGTTCTGATCCTGTGAGAAGAAGAGACTTTGTATTTAAATGTTGAATGTTAGATTAAATATTAAGGGCCTGATTCTTCATTGCATTGCACCGGTGTTATTCCAGGATCAGTATTCTGACTGCATTTTTAAATATTAAATTTCTTCTGACAGGATGGAAGCTGATATGCAACCTCTGACATTGGGCTCCCATGCTGTTTCTTATGTCACAAATGATGACAATTGCCAGAAACAGTGACTAGCAGCAGCAAGAGACTCTGCAATATTCACTTTAATTGCATTCTATATTTTCAGATATAATTTACAGTTCTAAAGTGTTGAAAAATGAGCTTCCTGACATGAGCGCTCAGTATCCTGTAGCAAGCCACTGGGAACAGGAAAGTTTTTCTTTCAAGATTCAACAAAAACAGTCCCTTACTGTGTGACAGAAACAAGCTGCACCAAACCTGCCAATGATTCAGCATGTTTTTCTAAATTCAAACTGGGCTGCAGCCTGAAGTTTGCAGTAGGGATTCAAACCCTGCAGGGAAACACCAGAGGCTCCAGCCTTTTTCCCAGCATCCGTCATGGTGCCAGGTAGGGAACCAAATGAGTAGCAAAACACTCTCTGTACTAAAATAGCATAACAAATGGCTCCAGGGCACACAGAGAGAGGCCAATACACAGCATTAATTAGCCTAAAAGTAATTAGCAAAATATTGCTAAAAAATCATAAGTGGCACGATTGAGAGCTGGATGAGTTTTTGAACTCGGCAATATGAAAACCTGTGTGTAGTGGCTGTGAATTTGATGCACGTTGGGAGGTTTCAGTGACAAGCACACCAGCTTTGACTGGAAGAGAGAAACATAGTATAAAGGATAATTTGCTGTAGAAGTTAAAGGCTCTGAATGAAATGTAAATTTATGGAGGAAATTCTGACCTATGCATGACAGAGAACAAACAGACATTACTCTTTACTAGAATTAGTCACATGAATTGCAGTGAACGTTTTCTTGAATTTAGCTGTGCTTTTCTAGGTGAAAACTGTCTTGAAGTCAGTCATTTTTTAAATGTGTTCATTATTCAAAAGCTTTGGACAAATATTTGAGACTAAATTTCAGCATATGGATCGTATATTAATAGCCTATTCTTAGTTTTGCTTCCCACATTCAATATTTAGTATGATATCATTGAGCTACGTGATCCATTACATGTCTTAAGTTTTAAAATATTTTTCTGTTTTTCACTGTGCTTCTGCTCTTGACCAATAGGAAATGAAGAACATGTTTATCATACTTTGCTAAACACAGGAGTCTATCGTGACTGGAGAGCCAACGCATTATTGACATTCTTATCTTTTTTTTTTCCCCCATTTCATAGAATTTGTGAAGTGTTAAGGTGATTAGGACTTCATATGAGGACTTAGGCTCCTAAATCACTTCAGACTCATGAGAAATATATTATATCTAAAAAGATACTGTCTGGTGTATGCTGTCACCACAGGTCAAGCTAGAAAGCTATAGCATCCAGTATTCTCCAGCAGGGATGAGAGTTCTCCCTTTCTGTGCTGATGACATTCTTGTCTGATGCTTTCAGAATATCCTTTAACAATATTGGGTTTTGCCTTCCAGTGTATAGTTATATCATCTGGCACATTGCTCCTATATAGTTCTGGTTTTGTGACTGTTTTCTTCCCCAATATAACCGCTTGGAATGAAGATCTTGTTTAAATTTCTAGTTCAATCACAGTTTTCCCTCTGCAAGTCTATTTATATTAGCACTGTGTCCTCTTTTTCCTGATCAGTTTCTTCTCCATCACTTTTTTGAGGCTGCTTAAAGAGTAGATACCTGAGTTTTTGCAACAGGTAATTTCCTGGAAATACTGACTTGACTTTAAAATTTTTATTATTGTGGCATGTATGGTCCCTACCTAGGTGACATCCAGGTCAGAGCCTGATCAGACACAGACTTTGTGTAAGGCTGGGAACAGTTTACCATGTCAATAAGTGCATTAGTGTAAATGGAACGTGCAATGTGTTTATCCAAACTGTTCTTGGGTGCTCATCCAGCCAGGGACACATAAAGAAGTTGAACATCAGCATGCAGTTAACTTAATTTATATAAATTTTGAGATAATCACCTATTTTTAACTGACTCAAAGAAAAATTAAACTGAACAGAGATGTGGTAAGATCACACTCTGCTTGTAGGTATTCTTTGGGCTGGAAAGCCACTGTAACTCAATATATAACTCCTTCATGAGTTAGTCACATACCTCCACCTGTGACATAATTAAGTGCTGGTAAAGCTTTTCACATATCAAATGGTATGATGCAGGTGCACAGCACTGCTTATGCTAAACAGGAAATTCCCTATGCTTAAATCTTGATTAGATCTGGCCTGATTCTTCATCTGACACTTGCTCTTTTTTCCACATTTCAAGTAACTTTTAAAAAAACTTCTCTATAATTGCAAAATTTGCTTCATTTTTTGTTTCTTGCTAAAACATTATCCAGATTCTAAACTCTGCATTTTAGACATTTACCTTCAAGAATAAAGATGCAGGTACTGCTGACCTGCACATTCTTACACTTAACTGACATTTGCTTAAGTAAGCGAAGATATGGAAAATGTCACTGTCTGATATGAAAAGAGCAAATGTAGTACCCAATTCTTTTGTATAAACTGGATCGAATCAAGAGACAAGGGTCTCAAAAAAATTAAAATATTAATGCAACTACCAAAGAAACACTTATTCAGTGAAGTGGTAGTATGTGTTGTTGTGAAGTCAAATGCCAAAGGCTGCATTATTGAAGAATCCAGGAGTGGACAATATGGTTGTATGTGTACAGTCACGACGTAACTTCAGTCAGAAGAAAGGTTGATGCCTTTTTCTTTCTACTGCTGTTCAGAAGACACCTACAATGTGTCTGAAGGGCACATCTTTGTTGCAGTTTCAACAGCTAGGTTATATTTTGCAATATTGTCATCCTTCAAGTTCTTAAAATACTGTTCCTGAAAGACAACAATTTGACTGGTTATGTGACAAAGGTGTCCATGGATAAACCAAAACACCAACTCCCTTTTGCTCTTCTATTTACAGTTAGAGCAGAATGGGATGAGAGTTTCTTGCTGTTGGAGGGGATTTTGTTTTTTGTAGAAACCACATATTATTGTTGGTCAGAAAATGTAAAATCTGTTCTTTTCACAAGCACCAAAGTTCATTAGTGCTTGAGTTACTTGTTTCTTTTCCTTGACTAATCCTGTATTTGTATATCACATACTAAATCTATAATTTTTGATAGCACATTATGGCAATGTGTACTAGAAGGCATATGAATGAGGTTCGTTGATTCTGTTTTTGAGAAAAAGGCATATGAGGATCTGGAAACAGCTAAGCATTACATAATCAAAAAATCAGATTCTTAATATTCTAGGGGAGTAAGTTGCTACAAAATGGTAAGATACTAAACAGAAGCTCAAGGTCAGATAAACAGATTATACCTGATATACTTTATGTGTTCTCAGAGACTACAAGAATGAGGAAGAAAAAATATGTATTTCTGGACTTAATCAAATGTAACGTGATCATTAGATTTGCAACACGAGAGAATAAAGAGGGAGGCAAGTAGTTAATGGCTAGATAAGGGCCAGGAAATAGTGTATCATAAAATAAATAATTAAAAAAAAAAAAAAGGAAGATATGTACTGTTTTCTGTTTCTCCTGTGAACGTTTTCCTTTGAGAGTCATCAGACTAAACAGCAATAGTCATTCCTCAGCCCTACATATATCCATGATAATTAAATGTTTCCTTACTGTCTGCTCCTTCTATACAGTACACCCTTTGCTGCAAAATACATTGATGGGATGACATATGATTCCTGCAGTGCAATTTTAAGAGATTAGTAAAAGAGCACTAAATACAAATTACATGTGTCACAAAATTAAACCAGGTTCAAAATACCAGAACAACTTAGTGAGGGATAAGTTTAAATGTTAAAAGCACCTAGGTAGCATGTAAAAGAATTTCTTTCATGAATATAAATTATATAAGTGGAAATTCAGTTATAGTGATTGTGTAGACTTAAGTAGTTAGCTTGTGTCAACAGCAAACATGGCAAAAGAGCTTTAAGAGGGAGACGGCATACAAAAGTTTCCAGATGGCCACAGAGACAAACAGTACTTAGGGGAGATGCCTAATCTAAGTCCTGGAAGCGAGAGAGCTGGGTGAAAGCAGCCTTCTGCCCAGCCAGCCCTGCTGACAGTCTCTGCTATCGGAGAGTGGGTCTGGGGAGTGTTGGATGGAGTTAGTTACATTGGTTGGCTTGCTTGGGGTCGGCTATGTCGAAAAGATCTGGCACTTCTAGAACACCATTAGAGACTTTTTTAAAAATTATGTCAATTAAATTATGAATCAATATTTCTTTTAATATATAATAATAATGTATTTACGTAAAAAGTAGTAAAACCATCTTCTGACCTAATATCAGCCACTTTTCTCAAATGGTCTTATTGCTACAGGAGTAGTCATATATCTTCATCCAAGCAATAGAAGTGGGTGATGGTTGTCCAATGTTTGTTGGGTCTTACTGGAAGCAATTTTATTTACAGATTTTTTTTTTTTTTTCTGGTAAGCAGCAGAATTCCTGAAGGAGCAGCTGTTTCCTTTCTATGCAAAATCTGGAAAGCTATGGTGTACTTAAATGCTTTGACTTTGTTACGTGTTATAAATGCTCAAACTATGAGATCTAAAACAATATTTAGACTGGAATATACTGAAAGTCAGAATATTTAGATTCAAGAGCTTCATTTTTTTTCTGTTGAAAAGTAGAGAGGAACAGCTATTTATACTGTTTGTATGTAGGGTTGCATTTGGATTTGAAGAACCTTAATTATTTCTACATTGTGAGTTTTCAGTTTAGACTTAGTCCTAAAAACAAGTCCAACTAAATATTTTTCTATACAAATGTTATTTATTTATACATGAGATTTATCAACTCTTCTGTGAAAATGATAACGAGAATTTGTTTGCTATTTGGTAATTTTGACGCAGAAGGATTTAAAATATATGGGTCAGTAATTGTATCCATCCTTAAGCTTTAGGGAACATTTTTGGATTAATAAAAGTCTACAATATATTTTTCATGCAAACGTGCAAGGCATCTACCTAATTCTGCCACTGCCTGTCACCTGTGGCCTAACATTTGCTGAAAAAGACACAAGCAAGAAATGCAAAAGGTAACCTAAATATTTGGCATTTACAAAGGTTTTTATCCAAAGACTGTAAAGCTGTTTACAAAAAATGCTGAAAAAGCTAGACCTCAAAGCATCTCTCCTTCAGCTGCTAAGTAGAGGTGTTTTTCCATTTGGAAAGCATTAGACATATTTGTCAAATTACTGGAAAAAGTGAACAGATTATGCGTTAATCTCTGTTAATTAATGCCTTTTGCCTCCACAAAAAAAATAGCAAAAAAGCTATTGGGCAGCATTTGCAAAGTGGCTACTATCCTTAAGAAGAGGTTAGAGGTATCATACTCCATGGCATGGCGTTGTCCCCAAAGTGCTGTTTATGTCATAAATACATTGACAGCAGCTGGGTTCACAACCAGGGTGGTCCAGCGAATAAGGCTTAAAGGTGGGAGTGAGGAGAGCTTGCTTCCACTCCAACTTCTGTCACTGGCTTCTTCCTGGACTAAGGTTTCTCTCCATGTTTCTGTCACTTAGCATTGTCTTTCTCTTGTAGCTGATTTATACAGAATGTAGTAGATTGAGACTGATTAAGACCTCGGTTTGAACTCTCACAGAGCAGTACGTGTGACTAACTTTCTAATCCCTCAAGCTGTTTTGAGCATTGCACCCCACCATAGCTGGTCTTGGCCTAGAATCAACTCTGTGTATTCCTTACCATTTAAGCAGAATATAACAATGAGATGTGTCTGGATATGGCATCCTTAATATGAGTTAATAAAATCTGAGTAATGCAGAGTCCTGTAGCCCATTTGCATAGATTACTGACACTGCATAGGCACATGTTACCTTTTCTTTGTTCTCTACCCTGGCTTCACACATGGTCTTGGTGACCAAAGTTCAAAGCCTCAGTCTCCTTTTTCAAGGCATTCAGTGGTCAGATCCCAGTGCTATACAAGACCAAAACCATTTGTCTTTTAAAGACCTGAGATAAAGACAGGGGTTGATGATTCTGCTCCTTCTGTATAACTGTCTTTTTATTTTTGGGATAAGGTTCTTTCTTGCTCACTCTAGACACCTCAAGTGTCAAAAACGCAACCTGTGATCCTGAAACCTGTAAGAATTGGAGCACCGCGAGAGCAACGTTTTAGAGAAAACATTAAATTTGAAGAAAGAAAAAAAAAGAGAAACAAAATTTCAAATCCAGGCAAGAGTAAGACTCTCTGGATTAGAGCTCCCCACCTTCCTGGCAACAAAAATAAATAAATCCCCCATTTCTGTCATGCGGTCATGCCTTTTTGCTTCCTTGGCAGCCCGTGTACTGGACACAACATATCAGGCCTGATTGTATGAGGCATATGCCAGCACGCTTGGAGAGAAGGTTCACCATGGATCACTCACTAGGGAGCTGGTTGGGGGCTGGTGCTGTAACCTCCTTCAGGGAAGGATGTGAGCTCACGTGGTGTGACGCAGTCCTGGTTGCACAGCCTATAGATTCACGCTGGGGCTGTGTCCCTTTCAGGCACCTGCTCAAGTGTGATCTCCAAACCATCCACAAAGTCTGTTTTCAGCCTATGAAGGTTAACTTTCTGAATCATGGGGTCCACTGAGCTAAGTGGAAGTATGCCTGTTACAATGCATACAGATGTCTGACATTTTTAGATTAATATCATGACAGAAAATAAGCACCTTTGTTTCTCCCTTTGGATGTAATAAACAACTATCTCCAACACCTGCCAAGAAGACTTTCAGAAAAATTTGGAAGTATGGATTGTGTGGCTTCTTAAATTCCTTTAGCATACAGTAATCTTTACTCTCTTGCAGATGGCTTATCATCCTGATCTCAATATTACTGCATATAAATATGACATACTGCGGTGCACTGGAGAAAGATCAAAACAATTTCCGTTAAGAAAGAGTTTTTCACTAGGTGAGATAATGATGCCTCTTCCCTTTGATTATTGATTTTACAAAGTATTGGCAGTAGTGAAATGGGTTTGAGATTGTTGTCTTTGCACAACTGTAAACAAGATAAAAATAGATATGGTTGTAATAGGGTCCATATACAAAAATCAAGAAATTCAAATGATGTTTTTCACAAATTACATTTATGTTCAATGTAAAAATGAACACCTGAAGGACAGTGCTGGTACTACTGCCCGTACTGCTCACTGTCCAGGCTGCCTGACATTTCTTGTTAATGAAACTGTTTCAAATTGTTTATAAATTTGCTGAACTTGAAAATTCTTTGGGCTAAATTTTTACATGTTGAACAACTACCTGAGGCTATTTTGTTTGATTCATTTTACTAGAACAGGTTTGGATGTTTCAGAGACTCTTTTCATCTTGAAGGGGAAAACATTTTATTCTTGTTAAATGACAAAACACCTGCTAAGTTTTCCTTTAAAAGTACGCAGGGCTTTTCAAACCATTGAATATTTTAAACTTTCTTTTCTTCAGCACAATTCTTCACTAAGATGAACAAGTTTTTCCTCACTGGTTAATCTGAATCGGTTCTCCCTGCCATTGACTGAATGTCAATACTAGTGCATGGGTGGGAGTGGGGAACCTGGGACTCGGCGGCAGGGAAGATTGGGATCTGGGAACCTGGAATTAAATTGTTTTAAGTGTCTGTGGAATTGCATCCTAAGAATTCAGATAGGACCTAGCCAACAGTGATTCTGGGCATCCCAGCCTTCTTGGAAATGAAACTAGATTTGACAGTCTAGGTTGATTACTATCAAACATAGACTTTGGTAGAGATGAATTAGTTTAAACTGTAAAAACTGTTAATGTTTAACAAAACTGAGTCAAAATGCAGAATAAAATTTAATCACTCTTCTGTATAACCACTTTCATCCATTGATGCAAAAGGGCTCTGCAACCCCCTGATAAATGAATCTCAAAGTGCCTTTGTAACATACTGTTACCTATATTTTATGAAATGCTGCATATCATTTAAACAATATGTCAGTTCCTCAGCTGGCATATGTTTATAACTTCATCATCTTCACTTAAGCAGAGCTGATTTTATACCAAAAGAGCATCTGTTATATTTCACAACTATTTAAAGAGTAAAAACTGTCTAATTATTATGATGATTATCATCATATTATTGTCTAGAGATACATTTCTACCAAAAGTCGGAAAGAATAAGGATGGGTGAAAAAAGTGTACAACCTAGTGACCCTGAATATCTTGAGGTTCTTGTTCAGGAAAAAAACTTAGCTCTGACAAAAGCATAATTTATTGAAAAGATAATGACTAACAGCATTCTCCTAGACTGTGTAGACGCTATTTTAGCAAAAGCTCGTATTTAATGGATTGATAATGGTATAATAACCTCCTTGGAAGTTTGCAAATTTGCTAAGCAAATGTGGATTAATATCCTGATGTATTACGAATGGCAATACAGGTTACTTGTTGACAGTACTTGGTTACACTTTCTTAAAATATCAGATCAAGTTCATTTCAGTGGTTGAAGTAAATTTGAAGATTGTATATATGGTCCTGCTTCAAGCAGTAATGGACTACCAAAGGAAGGGTGATGTTGCCAGAGTCATCTCCTGAAAATTTCTTCTTGTGGGACTAGGCTGGAGGTGGGTGTCTTAGGCTAAAACTAAGCTGATGCTAAAGACTAGGGTTAGGATTAAGGATGGGACAGAAACAAAGCCTAGCATTCTAGTTGGAGTGGGACTGCAATAAAGCTGCCAAAGGAAAGGACAGGCTGCAGAAAGACTTCTTCCTGCAGAAATTCATCATGTGTGGCAAGGGATGGGGAGCTTGTGTGAAGGCTCAGCATTAGGTCACGTTGACCTAAAGTCAAGGATTATGCTTAGGCCTGGGGATGGCAGAGAGACTAAGCTTATGGCATCCTTTGGAGTGGGGATGCCAAAACCACTGTCTACCAAGGACTTCATGTGGGACTAGGCTGTGGCTTGACCTAAAGTTTAGTCCACGCTAATGCCTAGGATTAGGGTGGTGAACTGAGGAGAGACAAAGCTTATGGCTGCAGGTAGACTGAGGCTGTAAATGGGCTGCCAAAGGAGGGATGCTACCAAACAAGTTGTCCCCTGAGAACTTCTTCATGCAGGGCTAGTTTGTGGAATTTGGGCTGAGGCTCAGCACGTGTATGGGCCTAAGGCTGGTGTTGGGCAAGAGACCAAGTGTAGAGCTATAGGTGAAGTGAGGATGTAAAGGTGCTGCCAAAGAAATGGGCAGTGTGCAAGTAGACTTCTCCCTTCAGAAATTCATCGTGTGTGGTAGAGCTATGGGGCTTCCTGTATGGCTCAGTCATTGCCTAGTGTTAGAGCTGGGGTGGATAGAGAGAGCCTAGAGCTGCAGTTGGGTTGGGGCTGCAAAAGGGCTGTCAAAGGAAGGAGCAAGCTGGAGAAGGATTTCTTTTGCAAGAACTTCATGTGGGACTTTGTGTGGGTGTTACTAGTTAACATCTAGAGTTCCATTCCAACGTATATTATTCTGTGATTATGTATTAACTCTGGGAAACAATGTGAGATGAAACACAAAGTCTCTGTGGCTGCAGTTCAAGTTTAAAAACCAGAAAATTCAGGATTATTCTCCCATGGTCTCTTCAACATGAAAGAGTCTGATGCAGCACTGGATTGGCTACTATCCAGTCTAGTTGGGAGGTAAATTGTAATTCTCCTCCTGGAATCCAGCCTTCACCGCCAGTGCCCCCGACCCCTCTTCTCCTGAGAGCTGAAGTCAGCCAAGTGGAACCACAAGCCCTACGAGACACTGACATTCACAAATCAGTCCTCCCACTCTTTTACCTCAGTATTTCCCTCATGTTTGCTGAATTTCCTTCTTGGCCCAGACAATTCCAGGCTAGACAAGTCTTTGCTGTGGCAAACCATCTAACCCCTCTGGGCGTGGAGAAGACAAAATGTATTTCCTGGCTCCAGCTTGCAAACAGATGAATCTTCATCATACCAAAAATTCAACTGCTGATTCTAAACATGTGACAATTCCAGCACATATGGGAGAAAGTGCCTGGTAACTGGGAATGCCATGTTTTGAATGGCTGAGCTGTCCTTTCTTGGGAAGGCCCTTTGGGAGTCAGTTGACAGGTAATTTTGTGGGCCCATTCAGTGTGGGTCAGTCTGGCATGTCAGGCCTACTAGGTGTTGATTTGTCAGCCAAACTGACTGCTATATTTCTGCAAGAATCCTATGTTAGCCCTTAGAAAACATCTTCTCTCTTATAAGTTTGCAAATCTCTGTATAAATCAAGAACTTTGTAGAGTATCATATCAAATTCATTAAGTACCAAGTGCTGAATTTTTAAGTGTTGTCAATTTCAAGGGCCAATTTAAACAAGACAGAATTAAGTTGAGCTGTATAAATCAAGAACTTTGTAGAGTATCAAACAATCAGATCAAATTCATTAAGTACTAAGTGCTGAATTTTTAAGTGTTGAGCTGTTTACCTTCCTAATGCTGCTTGCTATAGCATAATAAATGCTGGGGCCATAAGCCAAGGAAGGCAACTGGAAGAATGTTTTGTTTAGACTACTACAATAGCCAATTCAACATCATGGTAGGAATGCAGTAGGTTAGGAGCGAGTCGAACTGGCAGAACTACCATAAGAGTCATGAGTTACTGAAATGACTTGAAGGGATTGAATTTATGCTCCAGATTTCCCCAAACATCCCAATAATATCTAAGATTTTAGAAGTGGATGTTATTTTATAAAGGGTGAGGGAGGAAGAGATTATCCTTGTCTCTATTTTACTCTTTTTTTTTTTTTCCTACGTTTGTTCTGCATGAGTATTTACTTCATTGTATTTCTGGCTTTACCACTAGCTAAGTGCATTTTGAGAAGTCACTTCATTCTCCATACCACTGCTTTTCTTTCTGTAAAACAGCAACAGTGCTTCTTCCTTCATCTCTGGAGCCTCCAGCTCTCTAAAGACTCTAGAGAGCTTTCATTATATTTTGTTTTATTGGCAGCAGGACCAGCAACTTTAGAACTGCACAGAGAACAAAGCAAATTTAGCTTATGAAAACACTTGTATCCAGTTCAGTGAGAAACAAGCTCCAAGAAGCATTTTGCTGCAGGCCTAAGGAGGCTTGTGATTGGAGAGCTGTGATGAGAAAAGAAAAAGCACTGTCTTGCTGCACAGAGCAGTGCACCCTTCTGCCAGAACCTGGCTACCTTTTTTATCATGTCAGAAGGTCATTTTCATACTGTTTTCAAGCTCTTTATTACTCCTTTGAAATGATTAATATACTGTTGACAAAACTGAATTTTGTTCCTATTTCTGATACCCTTGTATCCAGCTGTTTCTTTTCCTACCTTTTAGCTCCTCCTCTGAAAGCAAGAAATTAGAAAAAAATATTTAGAATTATGCAAATTAAAGCAAGGTTTGGTATAACTCTCTATATTAAAAAATGTGAGTATTTGGACATAGCTTGTAAAAGCTTTATCCTAGTTCAAATAATCTTTGTCATAAAGAAGGTTAAGGTGAAGAAGTTGTATGTGAAATATGGAGGCATTTTGCAGATGAGGATTTACCAAGAGAAAGAATGAGGAAAGACTTTAGTCTGTCATGATTTACTAGCGGTTGCTAATAAGTATAAACTTCTCCCAAGTTATCTCTTTATACCTGTATGCATTCATCACTGTCTTCGCTAATTCTGTTTTAACTATTGACAGGTGATGGTAAATTTAGCTAAAATTAATATAAAAAGACTGCTAATAAACGCACAACAGTTTTGAAGACAAAAGTAGTCTAGGTATAATCCTTAAAAATCTATTCTTCCTCTACTAGCGTATCACTGAGCATCTCAGACAAACATACTGAGGTTTTTCTGGGTAATAAATATCAGAAGTACTTAAGACTTTCAATGAGACTGAGATTCTGAAGAAAATAGAGGCCAGATCTTTAAAGATATTTAGCACTTTCCATTAATTCTTCTAAGAACATGAGCTGAGTTAATTTTTGAAGTTGAGATTTAAAGACAACCAAAAAGTTTATCCATGATATCTGAATCTTTCTTTGAACTTTTTTGGGGTCATAGCACAGCCATAGAAGAGAAAAACAGTGTCTTTACAAACCTCTGGTGAAAAATCCACAGTGTAATAAAAATAAACTAATAAGTTCTTCTTGCATATTCTTACTGGTGATACAGCAGAAGAAACCAGCCCAGTGGTCATTGTACTTTTACTTCATTTTCAATAATCCTTACAAATGGAAAATAAAATAGTTATTGTGGTTAAAGATTTACTTGGAGGTTGAAAAGTTGTTTTACAGGTATTTAATGCTTTTTGTAAATTTTTTTAATATCTCATTTTTTCACCACAGATTTAACCAATTTATACCTGTTTCATTTCACAGACTAACAAAAAAAAATAATCACATCTTAGTTGTTTATCATATTCAACAACACCTCTAAACAGTGTCACCCAGAACTGCTGTGTAGTCCAGTACCTAATATAGTCATGTTAGCATTTGTTGAGTAACATACACTTGTAATAACTTTTCTTATTATATGATTTTATGCTACTTATGTCCATGGAAACAATGGAGCCATAAGAAGTTTCGCCCTTGGCTGAAAGCTTGAAATTATAGCTGATCTCTTCAATGTGCCATTTTCTGTCTTTGTGAGGGTATGTGTGTTGATAGACGGCCGAGAAGGCCACAGCAAAATATTGGATATGCTTTTTTATAGTGCCTGCAATGTTTAAAAAATGAAACAAATTTTCATCGTATTTTGAAGGTTTTTTTACAAATCTGCTGTAATCACTTGGTTGTGGCTAAATTATAAGCTTTATTTTTTGTTTTTTTTTTAGAAGGCTTTCTATACTGCAGTAATTGTCATCCAACTTCCTAAAATGGTCCAGTATTTTTCTTCTGTGCTCATGCACTCAATTCTACCAGAAGAGCTCTGGCATTTCAGTACAAAGCTGGACTAATAAGCAGCTTTTGGAACTATTAGACAAAGCAGTACCACTGCGAGTGCTCACCAATTTGAAATCGTGAATCAAACCAGCTTGCTCTGGGGCCTTTGAAATGAATAAGCACAGTGTTTCACCAGGTTTCTTAAGGAGTTTTCTGTATTTATCATAAATATTCATCTGTATCTTTTCTGCCTTTTGGATTTTTTCCAGGATGCATTGTTTGAAGTGCTTTTAAAACATGTTTAATATGCTACTACAGGAGACTCAAATTAGAATCATAGAATGGTTTAGGTTGGAAAGGACCTTGAAGATCATTGAGTTCCAACCCCCCTGCCAGAGACAGGGACACCTCCCACTAGACCAGGTTGCCCAAGGCCACATCCAGCCTGGCCTTAAACACCTCCAGGGATGGGGCATCCACAACCTCTCTGGACAACCTGTTCCTGTGCCTTAGCACCCTCAAAGTGCACTTTTCAGTGCGCTTTTCAGTGCACTAGGTTCAGACCCAGTTGTGCTGCTGCTCTACAAACCCATTGTAGGAGTGGGAGCCATTGCAAAGAAGAGCTCACAGTTTAAATAGGTAAGGTAGAATAAGATAAGAACACCGCACCCCATCCCACCATGGCTAAATAGGGACAGTGATTTGGTTGATCACCAGACACAGCTGGGAATATAACTCAGGCCAGGACATGCTCTGATATAAGCCCATGTGTTTCTGAATAATACGAATCTGAAATTAAGAAAAAAAACCCAAACAAACAGTTCTGTGAGAAAAGTCTTGAATTAGTCTATTTGTTTGAGAAGAGATATATGGCTACTTACATTCAGGCTATTCCTCTTTGTTTAAAGACTTTGTAGTATTACATCAGGCCATTTTTTGCAACAGTGCAATGGCATAACATCATGTGCAAAGCAGTTCTGTTCTTCCTTTACTGTTTAAGTATTTAGCTTTTTATTTAGCTTAGCAAGTGGCAGATTAACTTGTATCTAACCCCAGTCTTGACCTTATTTTGAAAACCACTGATGAGATAGTATTTTTGAACTTCACATAAGATGCAGATAGAAATCATGTTTCTCTTTTTTTTTTATTTCTTAAATGTGTCATATTTAAATACAAGAAGTGATGTTTTTCTTGATTTTGAGAGGCAAAAATTTCAGTTGGTGGAGGTTAATACTTTCGCAAAGCCTGAAGTCATGGTACATTTTTCTATCCTAGAACGATTGTCCTAGCCTTTTAATCTTTTGGTGTCTGTTAAAAACATTTGGCTAACACCATTTATTTGTGGAAAAAATAAGGAGCATCACCACATAGATTAGATTTATATCTTTGCTACTTTGAGGGGCCTTCAAGACATTTAAATTTGGTTACATGTATAGTACTTGTATACAATGCAAATAAAACACCACAGCGCTATTTTTTTTTTAGCTAGTGGATTCATATCACTTAAGAATACTTCATCCTAGAATAGCTCTATCCCTGTGGGCTGTGGCTGAACTGAAACTGGCAGGGGCTGCTTCAGCTTGCAATGGTAACTTCGCCCCACTGAAGAATTTAAAACACATGTGACAAGCTGCATCTTTTTAACTGAGAGCTGGAATCCGGGCCAAAGTGTGCAGAAAGAATTTTCATACTGTGGACGTCTCTAAATATGTATGTGTCAATAGGTAATGTTCATTTATGCCCTACAAGCTAGCACACTGATGTGGACTCATAGGAGATGAGGCATCTGGAGTATTACTTGGCAAGAGCAGAACTATTTTAACCCAAAAGAAAGAGCAAATGTTGTGCAAGATCGATGATTCTGAGTTTGCAGTCTAAGATAGGAACCCAATCCAAATAGCATGTCAAACTCTGATCCTACTGTTGGTTCACACTGTAATAAATAAAAGTGGAACTGGGATAAGTCAGTCACAAATATGGACTTTATTTCATAACCCAGAAAATGGAACAGGAAAGGCATAGTTCAAGAGATAGTTACAAACAAAATCAGGCATGGTTTACACAGAGGACATACACATTTGTGTTTCTTATATTGAACTAATTATTTCTTAGGTAAAGAGTGTCTTTCTTATAGAATCATAGAATCATAGAATTGCTGAGGTTGGAAGGGACTTTTAAGATCATCAAGTCCAACCATTAACCTACCCTGACAAAAACACTTGTAAACCACATCCCTAAGTACCACATCTACCCTTTTTTAAACACCTCCAGGGATGGTGAATCCACCACCTCCCTGGGCAGCCTATTCCAATGTTTAATAACCCTTTCAGTGAAAAAATGTTTCCTAATATCCAATCTGAACCTCCCCTTTCCCATTTCCTCTCGTCCTGTCACTTGTCACCAGGGAGAAGATGTCAGCCCCCACCTCTTTACAACCCCCTTTCAGGTAGTTGTAGAGGGTGATAAGGTCTCCCCACAGCCTCCTCTTCTCCAGGCTAAACAACCCCTGTTCCCTCAGTCATTCCTCATAAGATTTGTCCTCCAGACCCCTCACCAACTTTGTAGCCCTTCTCTGGACATCCTTCAGAACCTCAATTTCTGTCTTGTAGGGAGAGGCCCAAAATTGAACACAGTACTCGAGGTGGGGCCTCGCCAGTGCCGAGTACAGGGGGATGATAGCTTCTCTAGTCCTGCTCACCACGCTATTCCTGATAAAGGCCAGAATGTCGTTGGCCTTCTTGCCCACCTGGGCACACTGCCGGCTCGTATTCAGCCGGCTGTCCACCAACACCCCCAGGTCCTTTTCTGCTGGGCAGCTTTCGAGCCACTCCACCCCAAGCCTGTAGCGCTGCATGGGGTTGTTGTGACCCCAGTGCAGGACCCAGCACTTGGCCTTGTTGAATCTCATACCATTGGCCTCAGCCCATTGGTCCAGATATAGAAGACCTGGAAGTTTTTGCTATTTAAGTGCCAATTGCTGAGGAAGACTGTAATCTGCTTTAACTTGTACATCTAACGTTTGGTAAATGGTCTCTTTGTTCTCATAAATCCATGCAGTTTGTTCATTTTGTACATCTTATTCCTTTATTTTTCATTATCTTGTGGTTTTCCCATTTACCACCCATGACTTTTGCAATTCAACAATTTTTTAGCATGTCAGGTTAATATAAATCATTTGTAGAGTTTTTAATTGATTCTTGCTTCTACTGCAGCTGGTTTTAAGCTGTGCTTACATACTTTTGGTTTACCTGAGTATTAATGTATGGCTATCCCAATCACAGCTGTGACAACCATGATCTTGCAGAAGAGTAACACTTTTACCCCTCCTCATTAAAGTCTTCAGTTTGGCTTAATTTCATAAGATGTTTACAGATAAGGTATCTTTTATTTTTGTTTGTCTTCTGGTTTTGAACTTTAGTTTGCTGAAGAGGAGTTTAATTTTAAATGAAAGAGGATGTTCCTGGGTATGCATTTGATTTCAAGAACTGTGGTGTTTGTGGGAGGAATTTTATAAATCTTGATGGAAACATGAGAGTTGGCAGCTTTGATTACAGGCAAAAAGTATTTCTGAAAGACTCTCTGAAGAGAGAGTCTCTGAACCAAACACTGGTTAGCTGTGTCTCCACTCCCTCTACTTTTCTTTTGCTTTTCTGAAATTGTCTAGACACTTACTGGCAGGAACATTCATAAGACAAATAAACTGTAAGTTCAGTGAATTATTGTGGAAAATTAATTTGGAATTCAGCAGTAATTCTAAAACTATGAGAAACCTAACTGTAAGAGTCGCTTAAAAAGTGCATCGTAACACTACCGTGTGGTTTGCATACAATCTATCCAATGCAGCACAAATTTGAAAGCCTCTTACTCAGTTGTTGATAAATTATAAATCAAGAGTTGGTAGACATCATTCTAAAAGTAGTTGTTATAGAATTAAGAAAATCAGTAATGGTTTTCAGTCTCACAGGACAAAAAGCTGCATTTGCTGAATCAATTATTGTATGACATTTGCTATTCTCCAGTATGAAAGTATTTTAAAAAACAAATGCTTAATGCCACAAAAACATCCATGTCCAATTGCCGTGTTTACTTCCTTAACATTAACAAAGCTGGAAACATGCATAAGCTAAAGCTGATTCGTATATTCATGGGGATATTTTGCATTGATTCCTAATATCGATTGGATAATAGAATGCGGAATTCTCCCTGCTACCACAAGGGATGACCGGGTTTTATCTTCATCATTTTAGGCCTGTTTCCTTTCACATCAGCCATGAACATGGACATTCTGCACCTTTTATTCCCTTCTCTTATTTGCATCCTATCTGCTGGTCCAGACCCCAGAACTAAACTCTTTGTCTGCTTTTCTACCACCCTTTCACATTGTTCTTTGACTATAGCGGTTCTTCTTTTGGTTTTATGCTTTTGGGTATTGACTAGAAATTGATTCATTATTGATTTCAAATAACCTTGCTCTTACAGTATGATGTGCACCTTGGCATAGGAGAAAGCAGGATTCAGTGCAGGAACGAAGGCAGAGTAAATCAGAAGGTATTTCTAGGATGGGGTACAAATGCTGAAGCTTGTGAGTCTTCGTGAATATCCAATCTCATGAGTCACATTAAATTACACCAAACATTGCCAAATGGGAGAACACAATAAATGTTTATTTTGTTTGTTTGTCCTGATGTAAGAATGATGTCAAAATGATTTGATATTGCTCTGATTAAAAAAAAAAAGAAAAGAAAAGAAACTGGAGAAGCTGGTGTAACATGACTCCTTCCATATGGTGGAGTCATGGTGTGGCAAAATATGTTTCCGTATAATATTATGTGATTTTTACCTTTGAAATTTCCATTAAAATCCAGCTGCATTGTCAGTTTGTCGTGATCATTGAAGTCTTTCTAACTTATTCATTCTAATTGAGTGATATATCTGCTTGTAAGCTTCTGAGATAGATTTTTGCCTGACATTTTCTATGCCTGGCCTCAGCTACAACCTCCAGTCTTCAGAAAAAATTAAGCAAATTATGCTCAGCTGTTTTGAAGTTAGAGTGAGGCAAAGTTACAGTCTTCATGTACTCCAAATAACACTTCTGTGCTTTCGTAACTCGCACAGCTGTTGTTATAAATCTTGAAGTAGGATTGTTTCATCGTTCTCAAACTGGAGTGAAAAACAAGCTGAAATTCAGAAATATGGGTTCATTATTTTAAAAGTTGACATTTGCAAATGCACAATAGCATGTCCTTTTTTTCTGGTTAACAGAATAATTTAACATCTTGCACATCAACAAATAGCGTATTAATTAAGACCATCTGAGGTATACAGACAAATTCAAGGAGAGATTTATCAAGACTTTAATTCAACATTCTTAAACTGTGTACTGTTTGTTGAAAATGTGTTATTAAAAGGACAGTTTTTTAAAAAAATCACGTGCTTGATTTTATAATTTTTTGTAAAACCAAATATCTTTCTTAAGTGTGAGAACTCAAGAAAACAAGGTGCAATAAAGGGGATTAACTCAGTGACATTCAAGTACTGTGTACATATTCTTATTCAGAAAGAAAATAGCTTTATTTGGTCTTTCATAAATAATCATAACTGACTAGGATAAACACATATATGCAGGGCAGTTTAATGTGATTCTACTAATCCATTTTAGAATTTTATTGACATTATTTTCCAGAATATATACATACAAAAATATCTTTATTTGAAACAAATTAGATAACCATATGGAGAAATTAAACTTTTTTGCACTTTCGTTGTTTTGTCTGTGTGTCTCTGCTTCTGAGTACAGCCCTATTGCTTTTCTTGGTAGTGGGAATCTTACCAGTGTCAGCAGAGGAAAATGTTTCTTGAAGTACAAAAATTAGAAAAGAGTCCAAGTACGTACTTTACCAAAAAAAAAAAGTGTCTTGTATTTCATTATAGGTAGACTTTACATTGCTCATGTGTCCTTAGGTTTTATTACTCAAATAGTTTAGGAGCACTGAGATATTTTATGTGATTTTCTGTTTTTCCTAAAAGTTAGAGAACATAGTTCTTAAAACTACTGTTTTTACACGATAGAGCCAACAGATGATAACCCTGGAATCAGGATAGTCTATCAGTAAAGGTTTCTGTCATCCACCACTATATGGATATATAAACATTTTATATATCCACTTTCACTAAAAAATGTGAGCCTTAGCTGCTTTTAGATACTTAATAAGAAAAATAACATGAAATTTGGTAATACTAATTTTCCTCTTTTCCATATAGAAGGGACACACTATAATATTTGGAATCCCCCTTGAGCCCATGGTTTGACACTTTGCTTGGCTTTAATGTTTTGTTAAGGGTACCTTATTTAATATTACTATTATTGTGTAGACTTATGCTGCCTTAAACCTAAAAACAAGCGAAGTTGTAAATCAAATAGCTATTTAAAGGGAAACAAATTTTCTCCATTAGTTTAGAATCTGCGCTTTACGACGTAATCCAATTAAGGAACACCTCACTGGGCACAGGAAACGGCATGATGTTATGTAGCTGGAATTCTCAATCATACTTACCATCATCATGTAACACTAAGGAACTTAGCTGCGAGCCAAACGTTTCAGCCCGGTAAGATTATATAAATGAAGTGAAGACCAGTAATAGCATCTCTCCAGACTGCTTTTAAAATGGATTGTGTTTTGGATTATTTTTCTTTCATAAAAATGTTTTACAATAATTTTGCTTTCGTATCTTCCATGGCACTCTGTAAGCATGCCTGTGATGCATGTCAGCCTTCTGTTGTGAAAAATTAAAATCTAAGATAGATAAAGTGGTGTATAAGAAGCATATTTTTCCTTCTAAGTTGTTTACCACTATCGCTAGGAAAGACAGTATCATTATGGAGATAGCTGCAGGGAAAGCTGACACCAGGATAGCATTGATCGTTGTCTTATGTTTGGGAGTACTCTGGGTAAAAAAGAGCTGTTAGATACTTGTCTAATGAGAAAGCAAGCAGCAGTGAGACTGGCCAAAGTGATATTTACAGTTCTCAAGAAAATTTGAGAGGTACATTAAAAAAACAAGTCCAGAGTTTACCTAGGTTCTGGGTCTGGGTCTGAATGGGAGCCCAGAGGGCTGGGAGCTGGAGCTTTCACCAGACCTGAGGAAGACAGCCTTGACGGAGTTCATCTAGTATGCATGGCACATTGCTACAGTGCAACTTTGTGACTTTTAATGACTCCTGAAACCACCTCATCACTTGAGGAAGGAATATGCTGGAGTTTGCCTTCACTCTACTTGACAAGGTGATGGGACGGATAGAACCCCCTTACATGAAAGCACTTGTCAGTTGTATCACATTTGGCAAGACAAGCACCAATGTCACCTTGAGAAAAATGTAAGTCGGCTGACATTCAACACCTATGCCTACACTACATGCTGCAACACAGCCTAGTTTCATGTGATATATGCAAATACCATCTATTTTGCCTTTTCTCTATTTCCGTGGTGCTCTCTCAGAGCTGTATCTTGGCTGATTAAAAGCAACGTGCAGTTTCTTCTGAGTTCCTGGCTTAAATAAGCAATGAAGGTGAATTCAGTGTGTGGTGGTGTACAACTTCTTCTGAATGTTGCCTGTTTAAGTAGGTAACTGGAGAATTCTCTGACATGTTGTTCAGGTTAGTTAAAAAACCCCAACAAAACAAGAACCCTGAATGCTGTCAGCCAACAGTTTTTGTGATGTTTTAGGATTCGGTTTATATTCTCCCAGTCAGCCAGCCAGCCTTAGTTCAAAGCATTATAATTAAATATCTGGATTATCTGTCCTTGTAAGCACAATGTAAGAACTGAACCCCTGGTGTCTACTACTTCTTTGGTAGCATCCCAGTAAGGATTGTGGTGCTTTTCTGTTAAATATGATTCTGTTAAAAGGTTCGTGGTATGTGAAAGCTGAACTAACCAGCGCTAATAGCCACACTCTTCACTGGTGCAACAGAACTTGAACAAGACTGATCCTTTATCCAACCTTGTTGCACTCCTGCTTAGAATTTCCTAGAAAAAGTGGATGCAAAATTAACTCATTTAAGAAATAAATAGGATGTATAAAATAGGTCCAGCTCAACACTGGGCCCTTCCTGAGCAGCGAAGTCAAAATGCAGTGTTTGCTGAATTCTCTGGTGCTAATTTTATTTCAAATCTTTTTGCCAATTTTAGTCTTTTTTATGTATTGGGAGAGTAACTTATTTGTCATTAAAATTGTCTGTTTATTTTTTATGTTACCACCACTTGTTTCTTTACTTTGGGGTTTTACGTCAAAATTGGTATTAATAGAGATGTGCTGATCACTTGTAGCCCGCATTGAAAGAAGCAGTTGGCACGTGCTTGGTACCTGCCTGATACCTATCTCAGTTTGAGCAAGAAAGAGGTGAACAGCTACTGGGGTTCATGGGTTAAAACTCGTGGAAGGAAAAGTCTGGCTACGTTGCCGGTTTTACAGGGCATAAACTGTTTCTTGTACTTCCCTTCATCTGACTCTTGCAGACTGAGCATATCTGTCAAACGCTGCTCTTGGCCTCGTGTCTGAGAAATCTTCTGCTTCTGACGTATTTTCCTAAGGGAGTTGCAACTGTTAGTGCTTGTGCTTTGGCAGCCTATGATCAGAATATTTTAATTGCCTCCTAACAGCCTGAAAATGTGACTGACTAGAGATGCCCCTTGTCTTTGCATGACCTCCTTCTTCTGGAAGACAGTCTGAGTATTTTTGAGGTGTACTGAAAGTGACTCCCCCGATACTGCAAAGCTCTATATTTTGCTCAGTTGCTAAGGGCTATCTGAAGATGAATTAGAGTATAGAAATTCACATTTGGAGCTGCTATTGAAAAGTAAAAATTAAAAGAAGAATTCTGCTCTTCTTTAATACTGCTGTATTAGTTTGAATCTGGGCAGGGAAGTAGTGCATAGTAAGCCAAGGTGTGAATTTATACAGCGCAAGCAACCCTGTCAGAATTTGCTGTCTGGATATTTGTACCCAGTGATTATACAAATTAGATTACTACAGCTATTCAGAGACTGGAAATTTTCACTTGGTGGGAAAAAAACTACAATGTATTTAGAATGACTGTGACAATTCTCATCCTCGCCTAGTAAACCTTAGTTTGAAAGTCATCATCAACATTGCCATTTACCTGCTGTGGTTGCACATCAAGCAATTCTGACAGGAGAAGTCATTATAATTGGCAGCCAGTTTATTAGTTTACAGGGTTTTAGGATTAGGTGTTTATTTAATAAAGATGTTATGAGAAAGTTCTATGTTGGGGAGGCTGTTCTGTCGTCTAGGAAAGATTTCAAAAGCTACAGGCTGCACCAGGGGTGGAAAGGTCTTTATTATACTGTTGCTGTCTAGCCAAACTTGAAAATGAGACATATTTGCTCACGGGACTGGAGTTTATCATGCAGAAAGAGTAATTAAATTTGAATTGTGTCAGCCAAATACCTTAAAATGAAGAGAAGTCAATGAATGTTGCTCCAAGGAGAAAGAAGGAAATGATTAATTATAATTATACTCAGTGTCCAAGATAAATGCTTCACACCCCTCAAATCTGTTGCAAAGGGAGGAAATAAGCCTAAACAAAGTACCTTCAATATTCCTCTCAATGTTTGAAATTTCTTGAGCTCATGATTCCCTATGCAAATTAGAGGAAAACAGATACTACTGTACTATACTATTCTACGGATTGATGGATGGACTCTTTGGTGGATGAGTAACTGGTTGGGTGGTCGCATCCAGAGGGTGGCGGTCAACAGCTCAATGTCCAGATGGAGATCAGTGATGAGTGGTGTCCCTCAGCGGTCCATATCAGGACCAGTACTGTTTAATATGTTCATCAATGACATAGTGAGATCGAGTGCACCCCCAGCAAGTTTGCAGATGACACCAAACTGAGTGGTTGACACGCCTGAGGGATGGAATGCCATCCAGAGGGACCTGGATAAANCTGAGGGATGGAATGCCATCCAGAGGGACCTAGATAAGCTCAAGAAGTGGACCCATGTGAACCTCATGAGCCCTGCCAAGAAGGACGTGGGGCTACTGGTGGATGAAAAGCTGGACATGAGCCAACAATGTGCACTCACAGCCCAGAAAGCTAACAGCATCTTGGCCTGCATCAAAAGAAGCATGGCCAGCAGGTCAACGGAGGTGATTCTGCCCCTCTACTCTGCTCTGGTGAGACCCCACCTGGAGTACTGTGTCCAGCTCTGGGACCCCCAACATAAGAAGGACGTGGAACTTTTGGAGCGAGTCCAGAGGAAGCCACAAAAATGACCCAAGGGCTGGAGCACCTCTGCTATGAGGACAGGCTGAGAGAGTTGGGGCTGTTCAGCCTGGAGAAGAGGTGGCTCTGGGGAGACCTTATAGCAGCCTTCCAGTACTTAAAGAGGGCCTACAGGAAAGATGGGGAGGGACTCTTTATCAAGGGGTGCAGTAATGGGACAAGGGGTAACAGTTTTAAACTGAAAGAGGGTAGATTAAAACTAGATAAAATGAAGACATTTTTTACAGTTATGGTGGTGAAACACTGGAACAGGGTGCCTGGAGAGGTGGTAGATGCCCCGTCCCTGGAAACATTCAAGGTCAGGTTTGACAGGGCTCTGAGCAACCTGATGTAGTTGAAGATGCCCCTACCTATAGCAGGGGTGTTGGACTGGATGACCTTTAAAGGTCCCTTCCAACCTAAACTATTCTAGGATTCTGTGATTCTATGCACCTTCAGTAACTGAGTGCAACCAATGAGGCTCAGTTAAAAATGCACTTACAACATACTTGCTGATTTTATTTTAATTTAGAAACTGTTTAGCAACAGGAGATCAGAAAAGATTTGCACTGAAACCTTGGCTTGCAATTAATTTGGAAGTGCTTGCATGAACCATATGTACAATATCACACAACAGAAACCTAGCTGGTCCTTTGCTGAGAAAACAAAAGATAAGGTTCTTGTTATTGTTAAAAGTTGTTATAGGTGAAGCTGGCAGAGGTGGCTGTCGTTAAAGTTACCTAACACATTCTTTTAGGAGACCTTTTTCATGGTAGCATGTAACTTGAAAAAATTGGACCTGAATTTTCCATGGCTAGCATCAGCCTCAGGTTTGTNTTTTTTTTTTTTTTTTTGAAGGTTTCAGTAGGCAAAGACCAAATTTAAGGCAAAACATATTGTTCAACCAATGGTCAAAAAAGAAATGTCATAACCATCTTTTTGAGAAGCTGGAGAGCCTGGGGTCAGGAATCTACTTAAATTTGGCTCTATCACAAGCCTCTGAAAATTTCCTATTTTACAGTGTCTACAGGAGTTTGGCAGCAACAGTCCCTGAAGACTCCATCTGTGCTGGCCATTTGCTAGAGCCCAGGGTGTCTGGGCTGAACAGTTTTCCTTATGTTTGACCTCCAAAGCTACCTGTGGAACCTGTGGTTTATCTTTTCTCCCTGCCTAGCGTCTTTGTGGCTCCATTTTATTTGTAGTGGACCAAGCAGCACTGATGTTAAGAAAGCCAGACGAGAGGAATTTGTGTCAATGAAGCTGGATAATCATGGCACTTTGGATATCAAGTTTTACTTATAGTGTCTCTCTCTTAATTATTAATTCCATTATAATTTGTAAAATTAAAATTGTTTCCAGTCTTAGCTTACATCTCAACTATTGGATTACATGTCTGCACTTAAGAATGCTATTCAATTTGGAATTGTTATGATTGATTTTGGAATTGTTATGAAGGGAGAAATTGTAAAGGACATGTTCAATTAAACTTCTATTCATTTTTCTGAGCCAAAATTTAAAACAGGAGGTAGTCCGAGAAAAAGTTTTACTCTGGATTCTTTTTATTGTATCATGGCTGTAAACTACAGATGAACCAGAATTCACTGTGAATGGTGTGACAAAACATGCACAATTAGTTTAGTTATTTCTTCACTTTAACTAAGTTAGATTAAGCCTGGGAAATTAATTCCTCAGAGGTAACTCTTCATGTAATTTTTATTCAAAATATGCAAACTAGTGCAATTTCCAGCCAAGCAGTATAAGCACAATAAGTGTTTTACAGCTTTCATTTATTTAAAAGCTATTTAAGTATATAAAAGTATTTTAAAGTTACTCCATTAGCCAAACTCTACAGTCTCCAAGCAAACCTTTTCCTAGATGAGATGGTAATTCCTTGGTCTTTTCCCAACACCCCTTTTTTCCTCTGCAGAGAAACATTTCATTTACCACCAGATTCTTGTTTAAGCCACTGCATTCCCTCTGCCTCAGCTGCAGGCACTGCCTGGGAGGTGATTGCTGCCACCTGGGCTTAGGATGCATCATGGGAGATGCACTTTTTTTTTTTCTTTTCCCTCCTGGAGGGATAGAAGTGGCAAGGTGCGTGTTCTCTCTTCAGCCATCTGATTTTTCTCTATGGTATGTAATTTACATTTAGAAATACCTTTGATAATCTAGTAAATCTAATAAGATTGCTCAAGAGCATATTCCTTCCTCCTCAAATATTTTTCAGTTTTGTTATTGTCGTGTTTTTGTTATATTCCTGGAAATTTGGATTGAATTCCTCAATTGCTTGGTCTTTTCAGCCTGTGTTTCTTTTGGTGGGCAATGTATTAAAAAGGGAAAGCATAGAAGTTTTATTGAGTATAAAATGGTCTGTTCAAACCTTGCCATCTCATTGCCTTCCAGGAAAAAAAAATAAATTTTGTGATTTATGCATGTTGGATGATCTTACTGCTAACTTGTTTAAAAAGTGCCATTGAAATTAGACACAGGGAAGCTTTCTGGATGGCAGAAAGTAAAGAGATAATGTTCTATGCTCTAAACAATGGCAATCTTCTGCTTAAACTTGAGAGGTTAGAAGAACTCAGGATTAGAGTTGATCTCATTTCCAGTGGCACTGCCTGTTGGGGTATGACATCCTTTCTGACTCCCAATTTTCAACTGAAAAGGAGAGCAAAGAGACCATGTGGCCTAAGAGAGAAAGGGAATAGTACTGGAACACCAAATTTGGAGTGAGTTTTCTTTAAAGCCTTGTAAAATAAAGCTAACTTTCTTGTGTGTTGCAAGTAGAGGAACATATTTTGTTGGATGATGATTGAGAGGTTTATACAAGTAGTGCTTCTGCATCTAATTTTCCATCAGAAGCATGCAGGTGTGTTGTGTTAACTGACAGCACAGGTGCATTGAGGACAAAATATCAATTAGCCACTACAGTGCTAGTTTTCATGTGTACTGGGTATGGGTTTTGTGCATGCAAATGGATACACCCATATGTTTTTCATATGTCAACTCTGGCCTTCATCATCTTACAAGTATGTTTCCAAATATTGCTAAATTTCATGCAGTTAGAAAGAACAAAGCATTAAGGACAATAATTTCATGCTTTTGTACAGTATAAACAAAAAACCTCAGAACTTTCCAGGCAAGGGAAGGGAGTGTGTCAAATTCATCTATAAAAGTCAGACAAAAGGACTTTGCTTGGAAAAGAAACGCAGAGTGGTTTTAATTAACATTTTGCTTCAGGTCATGCCATGTTCTTTCAATTAGGACTTTGGTCTTTTTAAATGTCTTTACTTGTTTAAAGGGAAAGACTTGGTCATTTTCCAGAGATGGGGGAATGGGATATTTTCAGTTGTCTGTAGTATGGGGGAGTTTGAATTGTGACTGTTTCTCAATTCTGAATATAATTGGGAAGAGTCCGGATCTAGCAAATTTAAGTGCCATTCTTAAATTCTTCCTTTTTCTTTCAGTTCAGCTCTCTTTGTTTTCTTCAGAATATTTTTCCATTGCAAAACTCTGGCATAAATAATTTCCCTTGGTGCTTTAATCACTGCTTTTCTTTACGGTTAATAGTTTGTCTGCAGCATTTTGCTGGAATGGAAATAGCTTTCTGTGTGTTGTCTTTCAGTGTATGTCTTAAAGTACATGTATCTTAGAAGTTTAGAGTTTGCAAACACACTGCTCCTTTCTCATTATAACAAATTCCTTTTTTAACAATAATGTGTTTCCTCTGTATATGTGTGTGTTTTACAATGGGCCCCTTTTGTTTCTAACCTCCTAGTTCTGGGTGGTATAAAGTACTGAAGCAAACAGGAAGGTTTGCTGAAGAACCCTCCAAGAGTTCTGCGAAAATTTCCCCTTAGGTCCAAGCTGTAGCCCACTTCCAGCTGTTACAGGCAGAATGAGCACCATAGTTCCCATCTTGCCTGCTAAAACCAAAACTAAACAAGTAAGGAGGATAAACTTGCATATCTCCATATCTAAAGAAGACCTACAAAAGAACTGTAGAAATCTTATTTGTTAACATTTCCTATGTCATTCACAAGCAATTTTGCAAATGCTGTTAACAAAGATGCCCCATGCTGCCAATCTGTGGGCATTGCCATCCTCTATTTTAAGTAGTAAGGCCCATATTTGGGGGAAAATAACATATAAACAGGATAATACTGGATGAGCTCAGTCATGGGGTCATATAAATATCAATCTAGGTCTTTAGTTATGTACAATATATATTAAATAGTCATGCATTCCTTAGCACTAAATTTTGCACTATTGGAATAGCACAATTGTTAGTAAAATGGTATTATAGACTGTAGATTAGCAGCAGTGGGGGATTTTATTTTTAAAAAATACTGCTTAGTCTCCAATCTCAGCCCTCAAAAGTTCAGGGATTCCAGATTCAGAACTGCCCTTACTATCTCAATTTGCTACTTTATGCATCAGTTGTACTCTCATTATAAGAAAAACATCTTGCAGAGAAAATTTATGTGTAGTTCTCTAATCGGACAGTATCATAACATATTTGTGTAAGGACATACAGGCAATTGTAAATCTACTATTGCCCAGCTTTTGGCTTAACCTCATAGACAGTGAAAATTATTTTTAGAAATTGTCTTTGAACTGCTAGGTATTGTAGAAGAGAAATTTTTTTTTCCGTGCTGCAGCTACCCGAGCAGTGGTGTGAATCCAGCTCCTTCCCATAGTTAGAGCCATCTTTTTCTTTTGAGATGTTACCAGCATCTTTTTGAGGAATGCACGTGGCAGGGGAGATCATTGTTTTAGGCACATCATTCATCTCCAAAAATGGTGCCTTCTACTCATCCTTTGCAAACAATTTCAAATGCTTAATGAAAATAATGTTGGACCTTCTCAGGCAAAGGTCAGAGGAAGCTTTTAAGACTGAAAGATTTAGCCTAAATATAGGGCTTGCTATGAGATCCCAAAATAAGTGAAAAAAGAAAATAGCCTCAGTAGTCTTATATGACAGTATGTACCTTTGAATGCATTGGTTTAAGCTTTGGTGCTGGGCATAAATTTTGCTAAATATTTTAATTTATTAACAATGGAAAGTGGAGATGGTTTGGTTCTGGTGGAAAAGATATTATATACAAAAATATAAACAGTGTTAGCTCTTGCGGCCTGTTACATTCAGTTGTCAGAGCCTGACGTAATTTAACAGGCATGTCATAATACTTTTACTGTTATATTTACAGACCAAAGTACTTATGGCAAAGTAGTTTGGTCTTTTGAAAATACTGTCTGGAGGTGCCTGCATTATTCGCAGTATTGAACAGGAACTTTTAGTGCCTACTTAATAGTGGTGAGCTCCCTGGTAAAGCTTACTGTCTTGTGCATTTCCTTCAGCTATGTTTATTGTATTTAAAGAGCAATGGGCACAACTACTACCTTGTTGCTTGCTGAGTATTTAGCTATTTACAGGCATTCGCCATGTAGGTTGGATCCTGTTTAATTTTTGCCAGTCAGCTATAGAATACTGTACTTAATTGCAAATGAGACTCAGACATTAAATCAATTTGTTGAAGGTATGTTATGCTTTCTAGCTGTTAGGAAATGCAATATATTATTGGTGTCATGTCTTAGCTCCTATGCTGAGGCAAGTATATTGAATTAATTTCAAGAATGAAGGTGACTGCTAACAATGCACAGTGTTATTGTTTCAAATCTATATATTCGCTGCCAGTCTGCATGCTCCTTCCAATCCATTTCATGTCTGAGTCAGCTGGTTAGTCTGTGCTGTAGGAGAAATAATACACCAAAGCTTCTTATACCTGATGATAACTGCTTTTCTAAACAGGCTGGATACATCTGAGTCAATGTGTCTGTCTATATAAGAGAACCTGTTAGGATCATGTTAACTTCTCTTCTGCATTCGGGTCTTTTATGTTAACGTGGCTGGAAAATGGAGGTTGAAGACAGAAGGATGTGGTTAACCACAGAACCAAACACGTGTAGTGGAACTGCAGGGCCCCATCACGAGAGAGGGTGAACAGAGCTGCCAAGGGGGTGCGTTTCTGGTGTACTACAATAGCCTCCAGATCCAGTCAGAAGGGTGGTAGGCTGCAGGGTTTAACTTGTTGGAAAGAGGTCAGATCAGGCCTGTCATTGAGAACTAGTACTCTCAAGAGAGTGGAGGGGAGAGATGGTGAGCACAGCTTGACCCAAACAAATCGCAGTCCCAGCACTGGGAGGGCTTTGGCCTGCAGGGAAGCTAATCCCTGGGGATGCTGGCATTGCATAAAAACACTTTGAACCAAACTCAGCACAGAGAATCTGCACAGCTCTGATTGAAACAGCCCTTTGTTGTAATGAAAAGAAAGCTGCAGAAGGGATGGTAAATGATGAATCCTTTCCTTTTATTTGGAGCCCACCATTGGCTTGCTAGTGTTATACAAAGAACATTCTGCACTCAAAGTCCATTTGAAATTCAGTCAAACGTTGCAGTAAATGATGTAACTCGCTGCTGGGAGCTTCTCCAGACCTCTACTGTTTTATTTGTTTATTAGTAAGGCATGTTTCTCAGTGCAACTTCTTTTTTTTCTTTTTTTTTTTTTTAATTTACAGATTCTACATTTGCTTTTCTGAAATATTTTCTACTTAGGCTAATTTAATCAAATGATTGGTTTGCTTAATATCCTTAAATCATGGATTTGGATCTTTTTGACGTGTACTAATTTTCCACGTTCATTAAAACCACAACTCTTCAGCTTTAATAATTGCTTCCAGGCTCTTTAGAAATAAATAAATGCTGGACTCCTCCATTTGATGCATTACTATATCCTTCATCATGAGCTGTAATCCTTACTATTCTTTCTAGTCTTCTGCTTTTACCGTTCTAAATACTTTTTGATTTCAAGTTTTATGACACAGTAAATTAGCTCAAGAGTCCACAACTGAACTTTGACCTTTTGAAGGCATTCAGCCAGACCTATTTACAGAGATATTTAGGATCATTTGTGGCTTTTGAAAACAATTAGGGAACTATGTATTTCTTTTCTTCTTCAAGTTACATGTAAACATTTGTATACATATGCTTGTTTCTCTGTGTGTAAGAAATAGGCTCACCGGTTCTATGGGAGAAAACGTTAGATGCATTAGAAACACTTCAAAAAATCTGTTCCAAATTTCTCTTTTGTTGCTGCAGTTTTCTACAATAACACTTAGAGGCTTTTTGCTGAACCAAAATCACAGGTTGAGTTAACTTGAATTCAGGAAGAAATTTAACTGGTTCTTCTCTCTACCAGCTACTTCAGCATGTCCAGCTTAACCAAAGCGACTGTGGACTTCAGAAGGGACACACTATGGCCTATTTGTCTTTTTAGGAGCTCTTTTGCTCTAGGAAAAAAAAAAAAGAAAGAAATCAGTCTTCAAGTTTTAGCTTTTCTTGAATGCTGTGTGAATATAAAAAGTAGTCAGGCCTTAAGTCAGTCCTGGTCATATTTTGTTTGTGTGCAAGCTGGTCCCAGCAGCCAAACTTACATAAATAAACTGCTGCAAGAACCCTGCCTGTCTTACTCAGTCTCCCAGCTTCAGAGATTTTCCAGAGCTTTGCTGATCCTTTTCAGTCTCACTGTATCTCCTGAAGACACCAAACAAGAGATAGTGGGGCTGTAGCAAGCAAATGTGGAGACAAGCCAAGGGTTATATTGTGAAGATACGGTATTTTGCAATGTATCTGAGATCTGCAAGTTGTTGGCACCCCTGTAGATCCCCTTGAGCACAACAGAATATAGTCTAAATGTGATATGCTATCCTTTTTCTCTAAGCTTCCTAAATTCCATGACAACTACAGAAGTATTTGTAGTGGGCAGGATTTACAGGAATATCTTTATCTTCAATTTCCATTTGAGTTTAGGTTTTAAAGTCTAAGATGCTCTTACCAGAAAAGATGTACTTGGTTTGGGGTTCTTTTTAATCATCTGGTGAGAATGCTACAAAATCCACCTGGAACTCAATTAGACGTCTCAAATGTAGAAAGTTGAGTTGACCTAGAAAAGATCTATATTCTTAAGTATATAACTGTGCTAAAGACAAGTTGTGCCTGAAAATGTTGGCTTCCCCATGCAAGGAAGCCTTGTCTTCACTGTAATACCATGTAGTTTTTACAGTATTTGAGCTACTACTAGAATAGATCGGATCAGATCCCAGGGTGGGACCCCTGCAGATGGTTACTAGATGTGGCTTGTGACCACTGGGAAGGCTTGGGTTGGAAAAGCAAATATGAAATATTTTTACTACAGATGTCTCCTGGTAGTGTGAGAATATAGCACCTATATTTTTGTATACGAATGTCTGTGTCTGAATTCATATGCTGTGCTTTTTGTTTGAAAAGGACTGGTTTGTATTAATACTGTTTTGTTGCAGCTGTTGTTGCAAAAAGTGACTTTTCGTGGTGGGTTTAACAGCAACAGTAGACTGTGCAAGACAGAAGAGGTATCGCTGTTCTGGTAACATCTTGACTAGAATAGTGTGTCAGGTTTGGGGGCGTCTCAAGTAAAAGTGAGTCCATTGGAGGGGTTCCAAACAAGGGCAACAAAAATGATCACAAGCTGAGAAACCACAAGCTAGAAAAAAAAGATCAAAGGAGTTGAAACTGCTTAGTCTAGAGAATACTGGGATCACCACTGTAGTCATTGTGTAGTAAAAGGCTACTGCAATGATGAAGGGTGACTTTTTCCCCCCATTTGCATGGGGTAGGAGGACAATAAGTCTTATGGGCTGAAACTGCAGCAAAGACAACTTGGATTAGACTTTAGGAAACCTAACAGGATGGTGAATCACAGGACCAGGCAGCCCTGCAGACTGTCTGTCATGGGAGGCCTTCAAGAACAGATCAAGCAACTGTTGGTCAGGAATGACATAGTTATAACTGATATTACCTCATGGCAAAGAGACAGTCCAGATGACATTTTAGAGGCTCTTTTCAATCCTATGATTTCTCTGAGGACCTGATTTTATTAAATGGCAGGTAGTTCTTCAGCGTGACACAGATTGAACACTGGCCCTTGTCGTTTGTGCGTTTGGTGTGTTTCTAGAGCATAGAGCTTTAGAGGAAAATGCAGCTGCTTATTGACCAGCAGCTGGCACTGCCTCCTTCCTGGCTTGTGAGCGAGGTGATGCCGACCAAAAGGAACAGGAGATTCTCTAATTCCCTGCTTCTGTGCAGCCATAACACTCCAGGCTTCAAAGGAGAAGGAAGCTTGAACACTCTGTGTTCAGATATTAAATATTGCTGTCTAATAAAAATTGACTGGAAACACACTTTGGAGAGTCCAAACTCTTCCGTTGGAAGTAGTGTTTATCAAACCATCAGTTTGATGCTTGTCCAGTTAATATAGGCCTTCTTTAGCTTATCTGAATTTAAGTCTTTTCAGAGAATGCTGCTTCTCTCTCGACCTTTTTAGTATTACTGCTTTTTTTCTTCCCAAATAAGGAAGCTTTAACCACAGTGTGTGCCTGCCAAACTTTAGCTTTTTGGAGCTGCAAATATGAAGCAGGATGCTATCTGTTTTTATGAGGTCTTTCTGTTATTTCTATAATCCTCAGCCAGCCAAGAACCCCTCATTTATCCTCCTGTTCTAATCCTGCTGTGTAAACAAAAGGCAGACACAGTCTTGGTTCCAACTCGGCTAAAAATTGAAGAAACTCAATGTGTAAATGTAACTTAGAGATGGACCTATTTTCCAGAAACATGTATCTAACTTTAAAGAAATTGTATTACTGTCCTCTACTGTTTGAGGAACACCTGAAGAAATGTGACTTTCTCAAATGTATTTTAATGTATCTTACAGGAGAGCCCAGAGGCCTCACTTACAATCAGGGTTTCATTATGCCAGATGTTGAGCAGTGCCTATGCTGAAGAATTTGTTTACTTTAAAAGCAGATGAAGAGTTGTCTAAGAGACATGGAGGATGACAGTGAAAACAATATGATTAGGTACATGAACACTTATTTGAAATGGAGTGAAGTCATATTTGTAAAAGCTGTAAGATTTTTTTTAAAAAAAACCAAAAGAACACATAAAAAGATCTTGATATTACTAAACCTCTGATTTGTTTGTTGTGACCTACTCTACTGTAATAGGCAACCTAGCATTAATTCCTACTAAGTGAATGAGCACATAGGCAAATCTATTATTTTCAAGTGAAAATCTCTGTGTGCTATTCTAAAGGCTGATTCTTTCCCTAATTTGTCAGCTTGCTTAAATGTAGGGCTTTAAAAAATATGTTTAATGACTCTATGGTGCAAATTATAAAGCCTTTAGTTTCCTCAAGACTATCTTTCATATATATAAAAAATTCGTGGTTCTTCCTCAGACCCTGAAATGTTGCAAATAAATTAATAAATAAAGGGTGGGTATAGTCTCGTAAAACTAAACGGCAAAGTTGTATGAAAAATGTAAAGCAATATCGTACTTGAAATAGCATTCTGGAAAAAGGACATAAAAATAACTGAAAATAAGGCTTACAAATGAGGTTGATTCTTATATTGAGAAAACAAACTTTAAAATAAACAGTATCTTAATTCTTTCAAATCAAGCCAGATAGATCACCACATGAATAGTGAAAATAAGCATATAATCTTTTAAAATTATCCAAAATCAATGGAAATAATCAACATGTAAGAAACCTGGAAACAATTTATGGCATATTTGTCAGTGATCAGTAAATCCATTTAGTACTTTGTCTTTTGATGAGGTTCCAGAAGCTGCACATTTTCAATAGTCTCTGAAATCTTAGGGACAAATATTTTCATTGGATCTGTTTTCTGCTCTTCAGTAAGACTTTTAAAAGAGTTACAGTTCAGACTTAAATACATTTATTTGCTAACTTTTCTTGTTAAAGGCAAAGAAACTAATCTTTGGCTGAAGTAAAGCATCATTACTTTGTAACAACATTAATACTATGTGAGTTAATGCTAGCAAAGGATTTCAAAATTAATGGATGTTAAAATGTCTAGCAAATATAAAAATTATTTTAAAACATTGTCAAACAAGAATGTTAGACTGAGATCCACAAAAAGAACAAAAACTAGTTTGTAGATAATTTGCTACCAAGCTGGTTGCATTCAGAAATCAACAGATAATACGCAGATCCTACCTTACCACATGAACCAAAACAAAAAACCCCAAAGAAACACTAGAAAAGGAAAAGAAGCTGGGCAGATAAAGGCATTGGCTAAATCGTTAGTAAAAGAACTTGGCTTTTAAGAGGTGGACTAATTGCATACGTTCCTCAAGCAAAATGGAACCTGACTGTGAAAATGTGAAGATTGACAAAAATCAGGACAAAATGAATCCAAAATATCAATAAACCTATTAAGAGCCATGTGAGAAACCAATCGATAGGGCAGGCAGTAGGGCACAGCTGGTGAACAGTCCACTTTAATACCATCAGTAGCCCATGGGGAAAACTCAGCCTGTTGGTTTGGGAGCATGAAAGAAAAAGATTAACTATAAGAGGGGGAAAAAAGAAAGTAAATTGTAAATTCATCGTTTTCAGGAGAAAGCATACTACTTGCAAGAATTTAATTTATTTCTGATTTAAGAGAAGTATCTGGTGCTGATTTGAGAGACGTGTTTATCATCTGCACCAAAATTGAGAAGGGAATGATGGTAATCTTAAGGTAGACTGTTCAGAAGTCAAATGGCTGCGTTCTGGTCCTCTTCAGTTTCAGTGGCAAAAATCCAAAAACTGCAGTCAAAGAAGAAACGGATCAACACTCAGCTCTGCAGAGCTTCTTACCCCTGGTATTAAAAATTGTCATGCAGCAACATTGTTGGTTTATTTGCTAAAGCACTCTTAGCAAATTCCAAGGGGTCAGAATGCAGAGCTGTGAATTTATTTTAAAACTTCTGCAGAAATATTTGTGGAGGCAAACACATTGATGGAGTTGTGGGGGGACGTGTCAAATAACATTAAAGTTGGTAAGAAATGGACTTTATAAGCACGGTGTGTTTCAAATGTGCCTCTCTCTATCCAGATGGTTTCTACTAGTTACTGCCAGAGGCTTTGCTCCAGAATTTTCCTCCTTGTAGCTCCATAGGAGCACAACCCAAACCTTCCCCCTGTCTGTGAGCAGCTACACCTTGGAGAATGCCTACAGTGATTCTGTGCTTGTAATGGTGCAGCTCACTACTGCCTCTCCTCCCTGCAAGCGACCTTTAAAAAGCCACAGATGAGCTTGAATATATGTGGATTGCATCTCGAAAAGATCATTGTACCTTATTGCATCCCTACAAATGTCACAGAACAGTCATGTGAAGTGAATGGTGAACCTGTAAATCGCTATTTCACATGGATTGTTCTCCGGTGTATAGTTTTACTCAAATAGTAGTAGTTTGAAGAGGTCATTCACTTGATGGTGGCCGTAGGCTTTGGCTTTCTGGGATATCACTTTCTCTGTTGTGAGTTCTATTAATGCTGGAGCTACAGCATTACTGTTCCAAGATTCAAAGCTCTCCCTGTGCAAACGGTAGATTTAGGAGCAGCTGCAATACTTCCTTGCAGCTTTCTTTAGTACTCTGTTGAAGGTCTTCCAACATCTGTTTTCAGCCTCATTAATTAACTGCTCTGATATAGTAAAATATGATATGCTTACTCAAGCATATCCCATACCTGGGCCACTGAGCAGAAGCCAAAGTCAGCTTTCTGAAAAAGCAGTGTGCCACACTAAGTCTGCTTTGCTGCTGTCTTCATTCTAGTCACTGTAGTGAGGTCAAGTTCCTTAAAATCTGATTAGTCCTCTATAATAAGGAGATAAACAGTCTATGGTTTGCAGTGAGATCATCTTTGCTCTTTCATCTGTTAGAAATGCTGTTTATTTTAATTCTGTACATCTCCTGCTTACTCCCACACCCTTCAACTATAACTGCTTGTGTCCCAGATACCCTTGGCCACATTGGCTAGCATGTGATGCCTAGGCCTGGGCTATTGCATTTTGACCTAACATAGCTCTACTGTCTTCTTGGGCAAAATCCTGCGGTTGATGATTCGGTAGTGTAACTTTGCCTTTATTGGTGATCTTTTCCCCCCTCTTACTGAAGAAATGCTCAGGACAGACCTACTTGCATCGCCTCTGCAATGTGCCAATTACTGTAAGTGTGCTCTGCTCTTGTCTTGGCATTGTTCTAACCTGAAACTCACCTGAGATTCATGATTTATGTGTTTAATGCTCCACGAGAGTGTAACAGCAGCATTATCATTATCAAAGTGCAGTCTTCCAGGTCAGTGGTTGATTCCTAGACATAGGTGTTTTCTTTCTTTCTTTTTTTTTCTCCTTGCCTTTTATCTCCAGCATAATAATTCTTGTTACTTGACTATAGCGTGTAACACCATATATGATTTCATTTTGATCCTGAGTTCAGTATTTTTTTTTTTCTTGTCCAGCACTTCAATGTCTGTCTCTGATACTTTGATTGCTCCTCAGCAATTGTATTTCAGTGGAGGCAGGATTATGTTTTCCCCAGAATACTTATGAATTGACTGCCACATCTCTGGTTGGCACCTGGGTGTGAGCCTTCCAGCTAGCTTTGCGTGTGCCTTTCTCTTAAAAGTTAGTGGAGGATAGAGAGTATTTGAGACTATCTTAATCTTACATCTGCATCTTTTCTACCTGTCATGATTCAGTTTTATGTCCTTGATTCACTCTTAGCAGCACTAGATACCACTGTTTAATTTATTCCGGATTTTGCTTTAAATATAAGTTTCTTTAATTCATACACCAGTGGCAATAGCATAATCTGGCACTGGTTTTTTTTTTTAACCACAGAAAGAATGATCATAATGGACAACTAGGGTTTTATTGTACCTTTGCTTACTGTTTTCTTGTTTATCGTGTCCCTTAGGAGAAATCCCCAAGTTCTTTGGCTTCTCTTCTATTTCCCAATATTTAGAAGCTACTTATTGCAAATATAGTTTCTCAGAATTCTTTTTTATTTTTTTAATCTACTGTATGAGTTGTTATGTTAAAACCTGAATTGTGACAGAGGCAAAAAACTGGAGGAAAAAGGTTTCAGATCAGTTCATATTTTCTCAATTTTTGTCAAAATTTATTTTACTTTAATAAATATGAAATAGGGTTTATTTCAAAATGAAAAAAAAACTAAGCTCTGTGGATATGAGAACAAGGTACTCTGAAAATTAATCTGGGTCATCAAAAATAGGATTTTATTTAAATTTATTAACTTTTTTGAAAGCTTAAAGTCAAATAGAACTTACTGACTGAATACGATTTGAAATTTTCTGGTAGCTCTTGCTTCTAACCAACAGAAGAAAGAACTGTGGCTATTTTTTAGCTTGTATCTTAGTTCTTATTGTTGATATATATATATTTATATTTTTTTTTTTTATTCAAGATATTAACCTTGGTAATAAGATGTCTAGAGGTGTAAACATTTCTGAGTGCAAATCACCCTGGACTTCCAGATCATATCCCAATTATGCTGTTGTGTCAGTACTTGCAGCTTTAAAGAAAATGCATTTCATTGGATATCTTAAGGTGCTTTTCTTTTAAATGACTTTGTGTTTCAGTGACTATTAGTGCAGAATTTACTTTTCTAGGACAGCTTTTCTGTAGAGAAAACTAGTGTCTCTGCCTTGTTTTGTCTTTTAAGTTTGGTTTCCAGGGTTCTCTGTTCTGATAAAGTTCGTTTCCCACAACTTGGAAGCTGTAAGTCCCACAGGACTTTACAGCAACATCAGGAAAAGCATGAAGTCAATTTCTCGTTACTGAAGCACTACAGTGAGATCTGTTTGTCTCAGCTCCCTCAAACCAATTCATTATTTAATTCACACCAATTTTTAACCTCCTTCCCACCTCACCATTTTCCCGGGATTACCTAGATTTATACGTGGCCCTACTGTTAACAGTATGTGCAAGACCAACTAAAGGTTAAAGCATTTTTGTGCTGACAGGACACCCAATGTGTCAAACGGCAGCTTTTGTTGCTCTGATATACAGCCTGCTGGCGAAAGCTGCTAAACATAGTTGGGCTTATCGCAGCCCTAGCGAAGGGGAGTGTGGCATTCCTGTGACAGGCAGCCAGCGCCGGGCACTTCAGACGTGCCATTCCTCACTCTCTTTTTACAGGGCTTGAGCTGGCATTCCTGTGTTCGTCGACTAAAATCAGTTCTGAAAAAGCGCAAAATCCTTGCGTTTGTTTAGCCCGAGAGCTGCTGGATTTATCGTGTGCTAATCAGTTATGTTATGACACTCTGTGTGGAAAGAGGCAAAACAGGGATAGAATAACGCAGAGAATTCGTAGAATTAGTTTGCGTGAAGTTGGACAGCTCAAGCGCTGCGTGTCACTGCGACCTGTTTTCACTCGGTGAAGCCAAAATTAACCTTGAAACAGAAGGTCCTGACGCATGTTAAAAACAACAACAAACCTGGGGAGAGCCAGAAGCCTTGAAAGATTATAATTGTCTCCATTTCCTATTTAAATCAAAAAGGGATTTGAAGGCAATTAGGATCATAACAGAATCAGTGCCCTGTGGATGATACAGACTCTGAATGCCAAATCAAAATTGTAACTAATGTATTAGTGTATGGTGGGGGGTTTTTTTGGTTTTTTTTTTTAGTATTAGGAGTCTTGGACACAGGAGTCAGTTTTATGTCTTTGTTTCAGTGCCTTTAGTGCTGAATTTGCACTTTCTAAAGCCTCAGGCAGTGTAAATGGCAATGGCCATTGCTGCCTGGGGCACGTACTGGGGCCCTGCAAGGGCCAGTAAACACATCCCAAGTGGTTCCAGTGCGAATGCCGCTTATGAAGTGTGCTGGGTAACTTCTTGTAGGGCACTATTACATAGTTTTGTAGGGCAGTGAATAAGTGCAGGCTTGCGACGGTGGTTTCACAAATAGACTTGAACAAAACCTATGCATGTCAGACCTGACCTCCTTCAATTTTAATCTTGAAGCCTAATGGCAAGGAAATATTATAATATGAGATAAACATGTATATATTTTTTAGGGTGTTTCCTGCTTTTCTTGGGTTCATAAGTAGCACAAGGGCAACCCAGCTGAAAAGCAGGAACATGCGTGTTTGAATACTTGTTCACTGAAAGCAATACATCTCACAGCAAGTATTATTTGCAAGAAATTAATTGACCAACTGTACTGTTGTGGTACTTCTGATACATCTCTGCTCTAACCCAGACACTTAAATTTAATAAGCTTTTAATTACTATTTTTATTACTGTGTTTTTATCTGATAAACTGAAATTTTCATGGGTTTCTTCTAGATGAAATTTGTACTTTAGGGATAAAAATGTGGAAAAAGCTCTCTTTATTATAGCCACCTAATTCTCCTGAGAGAATCCATGCTTCACAGAAAGAGGCCATAGATTCACATAGGAGAAAAGAGAAAAACAGAGGATTAATCAATATCTAAATTTGACTTGACTCTGTTCAGCTTCTCAGCAGAGAGGAACTGCTGTGAGGAGGTGAATATCCTCTCCTGGGAAAGGGACTTGGCTGCCTCTCATGCAGCCACAGGAGAGGTCCTGGTGCCAGCTACAGAGGTCACTGCTCACTTGCCCTCTGGCTTGAAATGGAAAAAAGGAAACATAGCCAGAGAAGAAGGGGAAAAAAAATACACAACGAAGAGGAGGCAGTTTAAGGCCAAAGGCAAAAATGTAGGTTCTTATGGGTATACTGGAGAGGAAATGGCTGGAAAAGAAAAGAAATCTGACAAATGGGGAAATGAACTTAAACGTCCTGGGGCAGGATCGATGGTCCTGGCAACCAGGACGTTGACAAGCCACCCTCGTACAGGAAAAGATCAGAAGGGGCACAGAGTGGGGAAAGGGAGGGAACACTTAGGACAATGGAAATCTTGTCCTTCAATGATTATCCATCTATTGTATTGCAATGTGAACAGCATTGCCAGAGAGGGAATATAATATTGTTTCTGGATCTCTCAATACCACGTGGCATCCTTAGGCTGTTCTAGTCCTGGCAAGAGAAGCTAAGTCGAAACAAAGTTGAAAAAAGTTTGGGGTTGGTTTGGTTTTTTTTTTTCTGGTTTGGTTTGGTTTTTTTGTTTTTTTTTTTCAAAAAAAACAAAAAGAGGAGCCTAAATGTATGTTTAATATTTAATGAATCTCAAGAAATTGTTGTTGAGGCAGTAAGATCGTGGAATGCTGTGCGCTCTTGGAAAGCCATTAATATAGAGTCTGGTGCCTAGCTTTGAGACTGGAGGAAAACCAGGCTCTTCTGAGGGAGCAAAGAACTGGATTAGAAAGGAATCAGAAAGGAGAGATAATAGTGAGTGGAGTGAGACGGGCAGATATGAATATTTGGGTGCTTGGGGGACTTAGCCAAATACCACTGTCAATTTCTGTCATATCAGATCAGTCTTTGCCACTTTTACTGTGAATATGAAGAATAAAAGCCTAGCTTCCTGCTATTGTCTGCCCACGTTCTCTGGGAGGGATAGTTCTATAAGCATCAGCCCTATGAACAAACTAAGCTTATTAGTATGGGCTGGATATCTACATTGGGATGAGTCGGACTACAAATTAGCAGTGCCTGTTCCTTCTGTTGACTCCAAAAGGAATTAAGGCGACCGGTTCGGATGTGAACTTCTTACAAGCTTATCTTGAGATATCTAGTGTACGTCCCAAATCCTATCCACAGCATATTTGACTGTACTCAAATGTTCTGACATGCAGCCAAACCACTACATATGATTAGCAATATCCATAGGTGACTGGTAAAAATGCATGTGTATAATCAGGAGTGGCTAGGAGAAAAAAAAAATTAAAATTCTAGTTTTATGTTTTGTTCCCACCCACCCCACCCCCCTTCCTGAGCGAAGAAAGACTTGTAGGCAGAGGTAATGACTTTTTTTTAAACTGTGGCAGGACTGAGCAATTGAGGAAAAAGACGAGGTTTAGGGTATGCAGTTCTGAAATGAAAGCAATGAAATTGAGGGAGAACAGCTGTTGTCAGACTGATTTCCTTAATAGAAATACTGATAGGGGATTATTGGTGATTGTTTTTCCTGTCAGTTTTGCTGGTGTGGCTGTGCTGTGAAAATCAGGTCAGGGAACAGAACTCATTTTAAAATAAGATTTATGGGAGAATGAGAGGGGGGAAATGTTATATATTGTTATTGAGCCAGGTCAGCTCTCCAAACTGGGTTATGAAATGGCCACCCAAATAGCTGTGCAATGGTGACTGGTGGTTTTAGGAGACAGCTGAGAGGAGAAAGTGGGATGGACAGGGCAAGAGCCTCTTCAGCTGATATTGCTGGCCAGAAAATGTCTCGTGAAACTCAACCTCAACTCAAATGCATTTCTTCAGAGGCAAGAGTGGCTTAAAAAGTACTTTGTCCCACCTGGTTCCCAGGTACCCTTCCTGCCCCCAGACTGTCCCTGGCATTGTACCAACAATAGATGTTTGTATAGTCACATGTTAAGCAGATGCGAACTGACTGAAAAATGCTCTTTCTGTAAAAATGATATCAAGTGAGTTCTAGGCAATGGAGAGAAATAGGAGCTTACCGGTGCCAGAACTCACACAGACACATCTGTACAAGCGACAGATAAAAACTGATAAGCTGAACTACTACCTACCACATCTGTCACTCAGCCTGGAGGGTCACGCAATGCACTATGCATGTACCCAGAGGGACAGAGAAGGAAGAACTACAGAACAAGTAGTAGAAACAGAGGTCTCCCATCTTATAAAAATATCTCAAAAAAGGTTAGTCAATCCTTGCTATGCAAGTATTAGAAAGATGATCTTTGAGAGACTCCTGAAGGTAAGATATAAAATACAAGGCATTTTGAGACACGAGATGAGCAGGAAGACAGTTTGTTTCCTCTCTGGTGTAGATGAAAGTTAGTGGCAATATTGGCTACAGAAGTGTTACGTAGTGAGGATGGCTCAAGAACTTGCTTTCTCTAGCAATTTATCACTGCAGCAGACCTCAGAAAATGATTGCATGAAGTTAACCTTCAGAGTGAAAAATTGATGGGACCAGACTATGTATTTTGAAATGCAACATGAGTGTGCCTTTAACAGTTGGATGTATTTCTTAAACCAGTAATCATAATTAAAAGGGTGAGAGGGAATTTTCATCTCTGCTCCTGTGCACTGACTTATGTTAATGATTGTAAAACATCTGCAATATAATCAAATTTATGTATAAAGGGACTGCCCTTTAGAGAGGAAAAAAAAGCTAAAAATCTGTGAAGGATTGAAACTTACACAGTTCTCCAAGCCTACAGCTGCAGACTTATCTGAATATCAGCTGTGATGTGTTGTTTACTCAGTGTATTTTATTGCTAACCAACTGTTGCGTTGTGAAAAAAAAATGATCTCCATAAACTTAGACCCTTATCAGCCCAGCAAATGGACAAATATCGGCCATGTGAATGGGTGGGAATACATCTTGTATGGCAAGCTGCCTTGTGATCATAAAGCCTTCATGCTCTCCATCTGCAGGGTGAAGAAAAGGAAGGCCTTCTTTCTAACTAGGAAGTAAGTGCTTTGCATAGCTCACTAACTTGACTGTAAAAAGATGCCATTTGCTGTGTAGTGTCCCTAAGACTCACTATGTGATCTCAAGAAGCGCACAGACTTTTTGTCCTGTTTCAGTTCTTCTGTCTTGTGAAGAAGTCTACTGATTCCTCCTAATTACAAAAAAGATGGATTTTTTTTTTCTTCCCATTTCTCAAGCTGTAGTAGACTCTGAAAAATGAGTAAGCATGGTTGATGTTTCTACATGGGCTCCAAAACCACAACAAGGCTCTGAGCCATCTTTATAAATACATAGCTGAAATGCAGAACCTGAAACATATTTTGCCTTCCAGACAGCTTAGAGTTGTTTTTCTTGGCCATTCCAAATTTTCTATACCTGCACAGGTCCAGACTGAATTTGATCATTATATTTTTGATCAAGATAACATAAGAACATGAGTTCCAGTTGCTGTTCCTTAAATAGACTTCTACTGAACTTAAACTCTAAAAGTACTGAAGTATTGAGGTGGGAGGTAACAAGACTGCTTACTGGTACAGCGGAAGAAGTTCTGTCTGTACTTTGAGCTAACAAAAAATGATGTGGGTAAGATTAGCACAGTACTGAACCCTAACAAAGAGGTCCTAGGGGCAGGATGAGATTACATGAACTTGTAGCAAGCTCACGTCTGTCTGCAAAATACTGTTTCCAGAGGTGGGAGCAGGAACAAAATACACAAGGTTTTTCTTCTGAAATGTGGTTGTGAACTTTATAAGTAACACACTGGTAACTGTTTAATACAGCCCTATGGCATTCTTCCATGACTTGAATGAATTTTATTTGCTAGCAGCTAAATCTAGGTTCTGCGGCCTGTTAAGACTTTCCTGATTAATGGAACTAATCATGCCAAACTAAGTGTTTTCATGAAATGTACTTTAAATATCCCAAACTATAAATTGAGTACAAGTGTCCACAAAAAATTCTGTGAGGATTCTCTATCCACATACCCTGATATTTATTCAGCATTAGTTTGAGGATAGATTAGAAAAAGTTGGATTATATCTTCTGTGGGTGTTTTGTGTGTGTGGGTTTGGTTTGGTTTTTGTTGTTTTGGTGTGGTGTGTTGTGGTGCTGTTTTTTTGGTTTGGGTTCCTCTCCTTCCCCCCCCCCGCCCCGTATTAGATCAATGGTTGACAAATGTGTGAGGTGGATACTGAGCATTTATCTGTGTTCCACTTCTTCATTTTGCGTTATATCTGCTTAGGAGAAGTCAATAGTATTTCTCTAGAGCCTATCAACTGCTCATTTTTTGGGGGTGTGTGTTTGCCTATTACCATAAGTCAACAGATACCTGGCAAAACATGTAACATTTTGGGGAGTAAAATCCTGTAAGGAAGTTCTTAAAAGCTTTTTGGATGTTCACGCTCTTGTGCAGTTCCTACTAGTCTACTAATTGCCATCATATTGCTTAACTTGCATTTGAGGCAACTGTTTTTTAAAAAAAAACAAAATACAAACAACAAAAACAACAACAAACAAAACAAACTCTTTGCTTTTCTGTATTCTCATTAAGGCATTCTCTTGGGAGGGGATTGGAGGGATGACTGAGTCAGCACTTCCATTTTGGCATTCTTAGAGAAGACCTGACTGTACAGTAAATAGTAAAATTTTGTTACGTATGTTTCAATACTTAAAACACTCCAAATAGCAAGTTAACAAGAAAGCACCCACACATGTTCCCCAGCTGATACTGAAAGGCCAAAATTATGCTCAAGTGTAATATTTCAATGGGTAATCTGAGCATTATTTACAAAGAACAGCTTTCCAAATGAAAAGACTGTTTGAATAGGTCTCTTCATTCATATGGGAAAACTTGAGATACCTATTAAGAGTTTATACTTGAATTAAAGTGAAGTAAAGTTGGAGTATGAATTTTTTTAGCTGGTAGAGGAAGCAAAATGGGGTCTGTGAATAAATTACCAATAGCATTGGAGGGGAACAGGATGCAAGAAAGCGCATAGGTGTGTTTTTCTCTGCGTATTTCTATGGTTTTGGGGTTTTGAAATGTCAGCATGCAATCTGATGAGATATTACAAAATAAATGTTGTGGGTTCCCTCACCCCTGGGGAATCGTGCACATTTGAATGTCATGTCATGAATGATCCTTTCAGTCACAAATTTTGAATTCTAATAATCATAAACCCTAGAAAAACTCATGCTACTTACAGCCATAGTATCCTCTCATAGGGTTCGTTTCAGTCTGCTGTTCAAATTTGACTGGTGACAGATGATCTTTGGTTCAGCTAGAAGAGGATATTACACACACTGTCTGCAACAACTTGTGCAAGCCATTGCTTGAAAGCAGTAGTTCACTGGAGATCAGACTACTGATCTCAGTCATGACTGCGAGAAAAATGTGACTTAAAGGTAAGGAATGAGATGGTCAAAGAATCCTCAGAAGCAGTATCAGCGAAAGGTGGAACTTGGTCTAGAGATGTGGTACAAAATCCGAGGACAATTTTGAATCAAGATCAATATTTATGTGAAGGTTTGTGGGTTTTTCTCTTGTATAGTAGTAAGAATGGAGTACGCCCTGCTATGAATAGCCCCGTTACATCTTATAAACATCTCCAGAGATGAAAGCAATGAAGAAAAGAGAATGTGTTCTGAAAGCATAAAATCTTAAAAGTCTGAAAATGGCTCGAACAGGAGAGCTGTTCAGATACAATGGCCTTGTTCATGGTAGAAACCTCATAAATAACCTTTACAGTTTTAGGGCAAAATTCTCTATATGGCTGACTTTGGCACCAGTTTTCTGATTTTTGGCATTCCTAATACTAGCTTAAAATATCAAATTTAATTGAAAACAGAGTTTGCTCTTAGTTGTGCAGATTTCTGCTGTATAGATCTATACTTAGTGTTCAAAGATGAGAAATAATTTCATGATTTCTGAAGGACATATTTCATTGCTGCTTCCAGTCAGGAAAACTTGATCCCCAGTGTGCACTTACAGTATTTTTGTTTCAAAAAGACCCTGAGTAGATGCAAATTGAGATTGCTGTGTTCTCTTCTACCTTGCTTAGAAAGATGCAGCTTTTTTTTTTTTGGATGAGGATATTAAATATTGAAGATTGAGTGGATTTTATAACTCTCAAAATGGTAAATATTTTTTCTGGCAAAGATGTCAAAATTGTCAGAGAGAATATCTCTGCTAATGTTAGAGGATGTTTCCTGTATGTCCCTCCTATTGCTTACATCACAGAATGACTGTTCCAGTGAATCCAGGATTCCACAACTCTTTCCACTGTGTCTCAGTAAAGACGTACTCCACTCATAATTCTAAATTCTTTGCTTGTAGTTTGAGCCCTGTCTTTTTTTAAGCTGTGCTTGTATGCATTGACACAGATGCAGTCTCTCCTTACTGTATACCTGCTCACCACCTCCCCAAAGGTTTATTCCCTGTGCACGTTTACCAATGTTAATGTGAGTTCAGGTGTTATGGAGTCCACTTCCAGCACTCCTCATCCCAGCATAGAAAGTGCTGTCTTACATTTATCCACTTTATGCTGACAAAGAATCCTATCCATGGAAGAATCTCTCTTTAAAAAAAAAAACAAACCAGCAACAATAACAACAACAACAAAAAAATCCCCAACAACAACCACCCTAGAAAAACCAACAAAAAACCCAACATTGCTGTGGGTTCACTGAAGCTTACTTTGAACTTAGAAGACAAGAGCATGCAAATCCTGAAGTCTTAATGAAACATTTGAAGTATTTGCCTAACTCAAACATGTGAGCTAAATCTTTTTGCTTCACAAGGACACTCCCTTGCTTAAAGTTAGGCACTGGGTTTTAAGTACTCCTGCTGGGTTGTGTCTCTAGTAAACCATGTTCCAGCTGCTGTCTCTTATTTATGAGTACGTGTATCTCAGTAACATTCTTTTTCCTTTAGCAGAATACTTATGAGAGCCAAATGAACTGTTTTTAGATCCTGCTGGTTAAATAAGGCTTTAAAGTAGAATGTGATTTTTTTTTCAGAGATAATGTAGCATCATCTTTATCTGACCTGGCTAGACATGAACATCAAAGCTCTATCAAGGTAAAGAATGTGATACTCAGATTATACTAAGAGAACGCTTGCAATAAACCAAATTATTCAGCACAGTCACTCCATCAAATTGATACTATGGATCTCTGTTAACAAACTCACTGCAATGCATAACATCCTACTGGTTCTCATATACTGTGGCATATGCTGTTATTACTGTTACATGATAACCAGTAAAAATCACCATCTTTTTTCGTTAACTGGAAAAAAACAAGTTTAGTTAGTTCTATTGGCTTTGCATTGATGTTTCTATTTTGGAACACATTCGGTTGTTTGTTTGGGTTTTTTTTATACTTTCAGAAGAAACATTTGTATGTGTTCCAGAAGGTAGGACCAAGGGAGGCTCTTACTGCTGTCTTCACCTACGTAATGGAAAGTTATAGAGATGGCAGATCCAGGCTCTTGCTGATGTTCACAGTGAAAGACCTAGAGGGATTAACATGTCACCTTCAGAAAAATTCTGATTGTGCACTCTTTCATTACAAATATAGCAGTCCTTACTGTCAAATGAGTCCCACCACCACTCTGCTTCCAGAAGGCTTTGTCTTTGTGCGCTGTAACTATACAGAATTTGTAGTCTAGAAGTTATAAATCCATGTTTGAATGTCCCAGTTTAACTGTTGTATATCAGGAAGAAAAATCTAAGACTGCTTATTAATTTAAGCTGTGTGAATAACACTGGGGCAGGGTGGGGGGGGAAGCATGTCTGAAGAAAAACATACAGTTAAACCCTGAATGTCCTGTGCACGACTGATTAATTTTCAAGTTATTTTCATCACCCTGAAAACTGGTCTGTTCTCTTCTGGCGTGAAGAGGGGAAAAACCTCAAATTCAAAAGATAAA
>VUYV01000212.1:264763-277371 GCA_008711295.1 Anarhynchus alexandrinus | reverse complement strand
AAAAAAACCTAAGACTTCTTATTATTTAAAGCTGTGGGAAAAACGCGGGGGCGGGGGGGGGGGGGAAGCATGTCTGAAGAAAAACATACAGTTAAACCCTGAATGTCCTGTGCACGACTGATTAATTTTCAAGTTATTTTCATCACCCTGAAAACTGGTCTGTTCTCTTCTGGCGTGAAGAGGGGAAAAACCTCAAATTCAAAAGATAAATATGTTGTTACACATCGGTGTGGGGACTGTGGATTTGACTCTAAACATAAACAAGCTTTTTCCTCATCGCTTAATGCTCTGAGGCCAATGTAGCTGTTCTAAATAGGAGCCATGTGTACAAGGTTAAGGAGGCAGCTTCTAATCTGACAGACTGATTTGTAGGTATGTGATGTTGTCTGCTGTCAACCCAAGTTGCACATCTGTATTGCAGGGTGAAGGTGGTTGGGTTTTGTTTTCCCTCCTTTTTCTTTTCCCGGAGAAAGCAGCTTGTGTTGTTGCTTGCTGTACAAAATTATGTGTTTGGGGAACAAGAGAGTTCTTTTTGCCATTCCACCTCTGTGCCAATACCTGGAAAAATCTTGGCATACTCTTTGATTTATGCTAGCAATAGACTTCCGTGAGGTTCTTTGGGATCAAGAAAATAAGAGGCATCAGTTTTGGCTCAGTGCTTAGAAGATAAATTCCTGAAGTTGCATACCTAGGCTTCTCTTTGTGTTTGCCTTGATTAATAGGCTATACGTAGCATAAAACAGAGCTACTAACCAGTGCAAGTAGATCTGAAACGTGCCTAAAACTGGATTTCTGTAGGCGCCTTATAAATATAACTTAAAAATTCTTCTAAACAAGAACCACAATGGGCAAGTCAGTTGGTGACTCTCAGATTTAAGCACTGCTGCCTCTAAGGGGGGTATCAGCAGAGCACTCCTTCACATAAGGGACAAAATATGAGGAGTGTGGTTATTCCTCCTTGTATTTTAAGGACATTAAACAGAATACAATTGAATCCTAGCTGAAGTATAATCTTGAAGTATTTATTTTCACTGGCTCTCAACTCATTTTGACTGCCAACTATGGAAAGTCGATTGATTTCCCTGCAAAGTTTATAGCCAGCTGCTTGAAAGGAAAACAGTTTTTAAAGTCTTAACAATACTAATGGGGATTCACTCCTCAGGTCTGAGAGAAGAAAATGTCAACAGTGGCAAAAAGCGTTATCGTGGAACTGCAGTTTTCCCAGGCAGAATTTCCAGTAAGATTCTGGCCTTAACTCATAAGGTAACCGATGAGAACTACTAGTAGTGCTCTAATGCACAAATGTAGAGTTACCATTTTATCATTCTACTTGCTACAATAAGGAAGGTTAAGGGACAGAATTCCGAAAGTGTGAGTTCACGTTACTGTGTATGTAATATTATCCCGAATTTGCATGTGTACCTAATTTACAAGTAGGTTATCAGGTTACTAGTGGCCACTTGGATGTCTTACTGTACCACAGATAACCTGGAAAAGCAAAAGTACACCTTGGACTCCCCAAATCATAGGTTTCTTTAGCACACATTTTGAACTTGGAGGCCTCTAATAGCCATCTTTAAACGGCTACAGTTGTGTAGTAGCGTGAGGGGAACCATTCTCAGAAAAACAAAGTTGATTGTTTATTAAAGTTACAGTTGTCTTTGAAATCATGAATGGGTCCGCAGCATTCATGATATCTCTCAAGAAAATATTAGCATATAGAGCAAAAAGAAGACAGGTTATTTACCCCAAAAGTAAAACACAGAGGTTTAAAAGACCAACTAGATTCTCACACTCTAAAGGCTCCTTTCCTTTTCTTAGTAAAAAGTATTGTCAGAGGCCCAATTAGATTGAAGTGATACATTAACACTCAGAGCTATGAGTAACATGAACACTTCTTACTTTCAGCAGAGTTTGCTGCACTCATTGGTTGTTTATATTGTGATAAGGCCTAGAGACGACGTGTATTAGACACATGGAAGTATGTCCCCGCCTTTAGGATTAGGAAGGAATGAGAAATAGCAGATGGCCAAGACAAATATGTGTGTCAGAATACAGAATAATGTCAGAATAAGAAAAATACTGTGATATACAGCATCTTACTGCGTCAGGCTGAAACACCACAGCTCGTCCCTGGCCACGTAATGGTTCCAGCTAACTGTGCCCCTAATGGAAGCTACGAGATGGTGTTGGAAAGAAAACATAAGCAACTTTGCAGCATTGGCTCCAGTAAAAGTGCCATGAGAGAAGACATAAGCGTGTTTCTTGGATGAATGTAGAATTTTGTGAACACTGGTGGTAAGCCTTTGTCAGGTGTCGCAGCACAACATGCCACCTGGGTCTTAAAGGATATTTACCTTGTGTTCTATTGGTCTAGACTGCCTGTAGGAATGGATGTTCACACAGGATAAGCCAAACTGGCTTTTAAAAAAAGTTTTATTAATAAAATTTTATACCCACTTTAAAAAGACTTCCCCTGCACCCTGTTTATCTTCACAGCTTAGTTCAGTACAGACATACAGAAAGAGACAAAACAGGCCAGTGGGGTCATAATTCTTGTTCTCCTGTAACAAAGGAAAACACAAAAGCATCACAAATACCTACACAGCAAGATGAAGGAAAAACGATCTCGTGGCAGTTGGAGGTTTTCTGCGTTTGGGGGTGGGGAGGGTGTTTCTTTGCTTCTTGCTGGAGTTAACAGATCTTTTCCTCTTGTAGTTATGCTAACCACCTATAAATGTTACTTTCAAAGGCTATTTTTTCTTTTAAATTCAGGTTTTGTTCAGTTTAAACAGGCTACTGGCACAATCCTCTTTTGTCCTTTTAATATATCCACTGGTGATATTGAACAAAGGAAAAATATTCCATATCTATATTCCTAAAAAGGGGTGCCAAAAATGAAAAGCAAGCTGAAAAGAGGAATAAATCCTAGTCTCCAACATTTCCTCTTCAGTGAGACCAAGATATGTGAATTGAGTTATCAAAGTGCTGAGATAGGCATATGTTATGCATTATGTCCTGCAGGATGTATTGCAAATTGAAATACAGTATAGGTTTGCTTGGGATTTTTTGCTTTGTTTGAACAGTTGATGTGTATTGCTTATTCCTTTTGCAAGGCTTCAGATAAACATCTCTTTACAAGTATGGGATTTGGCTGTTCTCTCTATTCAGGAAGACTTGATTTATGCTGCTTTCTTTTTGCCATTATGTTGAAATTAGTATAGTACTATGGGGAAAATAGCAAACTGAAAAATGCAGGAGTGGAACATTTATATATTTAATGCAGTGGTCTTTCCCTGTGGGCTTTCTGATTAAGATGAGTGGCCTAATAGATTCAGTATCACTGGACAGCCTACATGAAATGTGTCCTTAACTGTGTGGCAAAAGCAAGACTTCAGTTTAGTCTCACCCTCTTAAAAAAAAAATAAATAAAATAAAAAAAATTAAAAAAGAGAGAGAGCATAGTGATATCTTCCTACTTTTACTCACTTCTCTGGTTAGGTTCCTTTTCAAGAACAGGGTTTCACTTGTGAAAGTAAATAAGAATCTTTGCTAGGAGGCGTGATGGGAGGTAAGATCAGCTCCACACTGGACTGAATCTAGGATGTCCAGAGAGAGAATAGAACAGAGGATTCTCTTTGCTCACCAGGTTAAGGTCACCATTGCAGCCACTGTGGTGCAATGCCTGCCTGACATCCATGCCAGAAAAAGTGCAAGATGGGCATCTTCAGATGCAGTCTCTAGAAAGTGGGTTGGAGGCCCCCTGGCTTTACATCTCCAACTTTTGGGGGAAAATTTCTCAGGCCGTTCTGCCTGATCTCTGCATCTGACCACTTCTGGACACATATGCCTGTGTGGCATCTCAGGAGCTCTCAGGTCAAAGAGGACAGTGCCTTGTCAGCGCAGAACAGTCCTGAGCAGGGGAATGGAGTTTAGTGTCCAGCATTTGCCTAAGTTCTGTGTCTCAGCACTATCTATCGTGACCATGGTCCTTGTTAGCAACGATACTTAGAAAGATTTTATCCACTGCAGTTGTCTGCTGTGTGCGTTAAACTTTTTTTGTTGGATATCACTGGGATCATACATATGTAAGCTCGGAACAGAATTTGTCTGCTCCTGGCAAACTCACATAGTAAAAATAACCTATGTTCTCCTTGTTTATGCCCGTGGAATGACTGCCACCCCAGTGGGGAAGTCTGGAGTAAACAAAGGTTGAGTTCGGTCCTAAGTATACAGCACAAACTATTCAGGTAAATTGCTTGTGTATGTTATGAATTTATTGGTTTACCCAATGGTATTAACTGACTATAATGCAGTTAGATTTTTCATGTCTAATAACTGTCAAGCGATTAAGTGGTTTTCACTAACATAATTGCTCAGCTTTTTACATTTGTGTCAAAGAACCTCAAACCACTTGGAGACAGCTTGCATGGTAGCTCAACCTCTCACATAAATGACTTATTCCCTTTTCCCATGTCTCCAATATACTGTTAAATGAGAATATTTTTATGCAATTGCTCTATGTGCTTGCTTGCTTTGATTCTCTCCATCAATAGCTTTAATTTTTGAAATGCCACAATTACAAGCATTTTTTCTGTGATAAAGCTGAAGAAGTGAGCCTCAAGGAACTGAGAAAATCAGGGTTTTTTTCTGTATAGTTGAAAACGCTGCCCTACTGTTTTCTTACAGTGAAATGTACCTATTTATATAAATAATGTTAGGGATTGAGTGAGGGAACAGTGTACCATTTTTATTGTACATATTGTATTTCATTTTATATAACTACCGTAAGGCTTTCTGTTGGTATAAACAACACATTTGCTTCAAATCGTTACTTTCAGAGTCTAAGCTGTAAATTATTTATGGTTGTTATTCCTGGCAATATATATATGCAATCATATGGGATGCTCCATCAGGAGCAAGATGCTAAAATGTGACCAGATTATGCAATAGGAAAATCGTGGTAGTATAGGTAAATAGGTAAATAATGCAAATAGGTAAAGTGAGGATTATAGTATAAATGATGACTTTACAGTGTAGTGTATGGGGCTGATCCATGCCTTCGTATTGAAGATTAGTGTTGAAACTGGAATGCAGAACAATCATTCCACTATACTATAGGTAGTCAACAAAAGACGAGCACTTTCAGAAACATTGCAAACTGGGATAAAGTGTGAACGGATGGAAAGAAATGCGGTGTTAGAAATAATACTGCAGAAAGGAGTAATGTGTGCTAGGGAATATCATATAGCTCCATCAAGGCCAGAGAGAGTTAGACCCCCAAATAACTTACTTGGTAGAAATGTATTTGCCTCTAACGTCCACCACTTGGAGCTAATAGTTCACAGTAAACATTCCACATGCAGTCCTATAATCTCCTGGTGACATAAATGAAAATGCTCCCTATGAGCAAAAATGCCCAAGCATGTTCTCACTTACTGAATATTTATAGAAAAATGCTATTGTAAAATGAAATAAAGAAATAAAAATATTCCTGGAGGAATTTTTAGCTATGTGGCTTGAAACTTGGCAACAATTTGGAAAACATACCATATGGGACCTTAGAGGGGTTGCTCACAGAGGTAAAAAAATTCATGTGGTGGCTGGGATCTCAGCCCAGAGAAGCAGCACACATTACTTTTTCTGTGCATTGGTAGGAGGGAAAGTGAAAAGGCATAAGGCTGAGGAAGAGAGAGCATCGCGAGCACGCAAAGCATGGCTGACTGAGATTTGGGGATGTCAGTTAAGGCCAGGTTGAGCTGCACTCTCTCTGCAGCTGGGTGATTGCCTTCACAGGTGTTCCCTAAAATTGCCAGTGAGCCTGTTCATGTGAGCACCGACCCACTGCTGTTCCACTGAAATCCTGGCAAGAATGTGGGCCTCCATTTTACACTGTTTTTCTAGCAGTAGAAGTTAGTAGGGTACATTCCCGTCTTGGTTTACACTGGAAAAGATGACGGTTGCAATCTGCATGATGTTACTGCTACTATTTATGCTTACATTAAAACCAGAAAAGTGAATGCCCGCTAACGCAACTGTTTACAGCTCTGCTACAGGCTATAGTTAGGCCTCAAAGAACAAACAGGAGTGACCCCTTCTAAATGTGCAGTGGATGCATAAAATGGAAAAAGTGTTACTGACCTTACTTTTTGGTTTGTTCTTGCTTTAAAGAGAGACGAGTCAGGTTTGCTTTCTGTGTATACATTTCTAAACAAGAATAGATAAATTTATTTTTTCACAGATGAGGAAATAATTTGCATATTGAAAATTTCAGCCTAAATCTATCTAGCAATTTACTAGCTGAACATTGTAGTCTATAAAGGCACCTCATGAATTAATGTTTGGCTAATTCGGGAATTCTGTATTTTGAACAAACAGGGGTCATTCTTCATATCTCCTGACAAAGGTTCCTTAGCGGAGGCACCCAGCTGAGGTGTCTTCTCTCTGCCCCCAGACACACCAGAGTCCATTCACGAAAGCATTTCAAAGCGCAATCAGGAATAAAATAACACTTGTCAAAACGAACACAAATACGTTTTGTTACATATTAGTCTGTTGGTTTTTTCTAACGTATCTGCTCACTTAAGGGTTGATTTACAAAATTTCTGTGGCTCACATCAGGACTTAAAATGTCTATGTCCAGTTAGAGAGTTGTCCGAAGCAATGTATCATTCAGAGCACTTTAGAAAGGAGACATCTGTTTCTAATCTTAAAAATCAACGGCCCAGTGTGGCCCAGGGCTTTCAAACATCAATTTTCAACAGGTTGGTTTTTTTCCCTTCCTATTGGTTCTTAAGTGATAGACCTTTTCTGCCACAAAACATGCATAAATTCAAATGCATGTGTAGAAATATGCTTATTCTGTATGTTGTGCACATTACTGTTTTTGGAAACAAGACATTCTTTCACTCTAGTCAAATTTGCAAGTCTTGCCCCTTGGCATGAGCAGTTCACTTCCTGCACTCCAATTCTCAGAGGGCATAAAGTTGGGTTTGGTTTTTTAATTTCTTTTTAAGTAAGCCATAAGAAAATTGATACCATGTGATGTAAAGACTTTTCAGCATGTTAAATATATTTATTTCTTTCAAGCTGAGATGGATTGAGGTTAACATTTGTTTCAGATTTCCAGCAATACCATCATTGCTGTGTAATAGCTGAAATGGTTCCATCCACCCCGTTATGAAGTTACTTTATTTCTTGACAAGACAACATTAAGTACAAGGCAAATTGGGGGTAGGGAGAATCAAAACTGTGTGAACTGTTTAACCTTCCACCACAGTTCAACAAAGTTTAAAAAAAAAAAAAATAATCAAAAAACCTCTGGCAAACTGCCTAGATTTTGTAAGGCTACTCGTGTTTTGTAAGCCCCCAAAGATCACATTGTTTCAGTGTTTCTGGCTCAAGACTGAAATTATATTGAGTCAAAGCTGGAGAAAATTTTTCAACCGTGTTGAGTAAACAGTTCAAGAAACAGCTATGGGTCATGATGGTCTTAAATATTCTATGTGAACTGGCTGCCACATTTCGGACAAAGATGAGCAGTAATCATAAATACATTGTTTGACTTTGAGAAATCGTGGTGGTGGCCAGTGGTAGGTGGAATATGGTGTCTGGTATTTCTGTTGAAACTGTGTGCTGGAAAAAGGACCAAATTGATTAATTCACTAACTCCACAGAGATACTCCTTAAAACTCAGCTACATAAATGATCATGAAAAAATTGAAGCAAAATCTTTTCCCTATGACAAGATTTCTGATTCTAACACCATAGAACACAAGTTCCTTCTTAGGAGCCTAGAAGATGTCATGGCTCAAAGAAAAACACTTTGTTCTGAAAGATGGTCCAGTGATTTTGGACTACTGATGCATTCATTGTGGAGAACTGTTAGGAGTGCAATTGGTGGTCTTCTAACTGTGGTTTGTTTTTTTTTTTTTGGGGGGGGTGGGGGATAGGATTTTGGTATTTCCCCCCACTACTCCCCCCAGAGCCATTATCCAGTCTCTGAATGGCTAGGTCACAGTCAGCACCAGAGTTTTAGTGTAATTTCCAGAAAAGCTGAGTCAAGGCACAAATAAAATCTTTAATTACAACAACTAATATCAGTTGAGGGGAAAAAATAATTTCATGCAATATTTAGTGCTTGAGGGCAATCAGAGCAATGAAGTTTCCTCAATCAGATCATGAGATGAGAGTTTTGACATTTCTGCAATGAACTTACATAGTATGCAGTAGCACAAGTAATTGCAAGCTTATAACTGGCTGCTATTCTTCCTACCGAGGAAGAAATTTGACTCCTTACAAGAACAGGAGTTGCCAGCTCCTTCCTTTTTAATGAAACCTGAAATTAGTCCACCATATTTAAATATCTAGCCTTGGATTATAGCCCACATATAGTAGCATCCCTATCCTGGCTTTACTTTTGATACAGTTATTTTATAAATCAATTGATCCTCTGTGCACTGGAAATACCTAACAATCTCTCTTTAATTAGAAATACACCACCTTTTCCACATATGAATGACTTTGTGTCATATTAAAATCAAGAAGCGTGGGGATTTGTTAACTTTTTGAACTTCGAAAAAGTTCATGTTTAGTTCACATTTCAGGATAATATTTGAGATGGCTTATGTTCAACCCAGTCTTTTATGAAGCTAGAACATTATGGACCCATTCCTTTGTATCTTGCACAGGGAACAGAGAGTCGTAACACTGGGGCAAATAACAGTGAACAAGAAGAGAAAGGATGAGAGTATCTGGCTGGAAATGGAAGTGTCTGCTTAAATGTTTTGATTACTGTGCTGACTTCTTTTCAATTTTACTGTAAGCTTAGATTTCTCAACAGACTTACTGTAGCTGGGAGTAAAATTGTGAGATTTGTTCCTGCAGCACCAGAGAAAGGTATCTTGTTATATTGCCATGCACTTCAAAAAATAATTTGACAGATTTAGGTTCAAACTGCCAGTTGAGGAATGGGATGCCATCCAGAGGGTCCTGGATGAGCTCAAGAAGTGGGCCCATGTGAACCTCATGAGGTTCAACCAGGCCACGTGCAAGGTCCTGCACATGGCTCGAGGCAATCCCTGGTATCAATACAGGCTGGGGGATGAAGTGATTGAGAGCAGCCCTGAGGAGAAGGACTTGGGTGTACTGGTGGATGAAAAGCTGGACAGGAGCCGGCAATGTGTGCTTGCAGTCCAGAAAGCCAACAGCATCCTGGGCTGCATCAAAAGAACCGTGGCCAGCAGGTCAACGGAGGTGATTCTGCCCCTCTACTCTGCTCTGGTGAGACCCCACCTGGACTACTGCATCCAGCTCTGGGGCCCCCAGTGTAAGAAGGACGTGGAACTTTTGGAGCGAGTCCAGAGGAGGACCACAAAAATGACAAGAGGGCTGGAGCGCCTTTGCTATGAGGACAGGCTGGGATAGTTGTGGTTGTTCAGCCTGGAGAAGAGGTGGCTCTGGGGAGACCTTATAGCAGCCTTCCAGTACTTAAAGAGGGCCTACAGGAAAGATGGGGAGGGAGTCTTTGTGAGGGAGTGTAGTGATAGGACAAGGGGTAACAGTTTTAAACTGAAAAAGGGTAGATTTAGACTAGATAGAAGGAAAATTTTTTTTACAATGAGGGTGATGACGTGCTGGAACAGGTTGCCTGGAGAGGTGGTAGATGCCCCATCCCTGGAAACATTCAAGGTCAGGTTGGACGGGGCTCTGAGCAACCTGATGTAGTTAAAGATGTCCCTGCCCATGGCAGGGGAGATCAGACTAGATGACCTTTAAACGTCCCTTCCAACCCAAACCATCCTATGATATTTGAGGCAAATGTTAAAGGGGATATTCAATCAGTTAGATTTGAGTGAAGACAGAAAAGATTAATTAAATGAACATTAAGAAGCTTACAAAACTTTGAGTTTTATTCATCACATGGAAAGTATGCTGATAATGTATATAACGAACTGAGGTATTTGATGGTGTAACATCTACATATCTTGGTACCAGAAGTATTTGGTCTTCAGACTCACTCAGCAAAATGCTCCTGAATCCTGCTGCTGCTGCAACACTGTAACATGTACCTTGTCATGTGCTGTACTTACAATCCATGTCACAGGACAAATGTTTGTTACTAGCAAAAGTTTCACACATGAGTTTCACCATCCATTTTCTGGCCCATTCCAATTTAACAACAATTTTATATTTTGCCTGCATGCTGGAAAGCTAAGGTTGTGTCAGTGTTTTCTATGTTAGCTGTCATAGTCCAAAATGAACAGTTTATTTTAAAAAGAACCTGGAAAAATTAATGCAAAAAGGGAAATGTAATTTATTTTAATGCTTTAAAAAATAACTCTCAAAACAAATAGTTGATTTTACTGTGCAATAAGTATAATGAAGTCTTCAATTTCATAGCAAATAGCTGAAGATGAACTTGGCAAAGTGCATTGTTTTTATAGTAATTATTATGGTGGTCATGTTAGCATCAAAGTTCTTTGCTAGATTTTAACTTTTCTGTGGACTGCAGTCCAAGTTTGTTTTCCTGGATAACCTCTGTATCTGTTGTGACTGCAGGGAATAATTCTGACACCCAATGGCATTATCAGAAAATAATAAGTGTATGAAAACTGGTCATACATTAAATATGTTGTCAAAGATGTGCTGGATCAGTGACTTTTACGTAGCGTTTGCAGTTAGGTAAAATATTTTGTCTGTAACAAATATTGGAATGTCTCAACTTCGTATGTAAGTAGTGACAAAACTGAAATTTAGAGCTTGTAACCTTTTCTGTCTTAAGTGGTACGGATTAAAACTACTGACATATATGCTCAGAAGACACAGTTTACAACAATACGTCAGTAAGTTTTGGTCACTAGTGATTTTACATACATACGTAGTTAAAGTTCAGGGCAGGTGAGGTAATTAATTTGTGGATGTTAATGTAACTGGTGCACTCTGGAAGGCCTCTTAAACTCACTCTGTCCTCATTCCCATAACAACCTCTGACACTTTGAGATTTCCTGCTTTTGGGCTAAAGCTTCTCATGTTTCATTTGAACTCTGTTTGATTTTTTGGATGGAGAAAATGGAGCAAAGGGAACGTAAATGGGTTAACATGTTTATGTTCCTCCCACACATCCCCTCTTTTTAATGCACGTGTAGGAGGAATGAAGAAAAAGCTATCATTTCCGTTACTTGCTACAGCTTTCATTTCCTTTCCCAATGTGGAGGGAGAGACTGCAAGAAATAAAAAATACTCTGCATCATTTGGGACTTCGTGTTAAAGTTTTAGGGTTTGGGTTTTTTTTCCCAGAAAACAAATTATGAAATATTGCCTTTGTAGGAAGCACATGCCTAAATCAATTCTTCCTTAGTCATCAAAGTCTCATGCAAGAATGTGGGTGTTACACTAGGAACATGCTTAAACATTTTGTGGAAAGTTTGTTGAGTTGCAGGTTATATGAATTTTGATAGAAACCTCACTCTGTGTTTGGTCAGGCAGGCAGCCAATTTTATTTTCTTAAGGCCCTTCATTCACCTAAAGATACAGTAAAAAGTAAAAGGAGTATTTACTGAAAAATAGGCTAGGAGTGGAGCTCATGAGATCACAGTCAAGGCAGGTTGTGTTGTACCTGCATCATTCCTGACAACGCTTCTCTCATCTGTTCTTGAAGACTTCTGATGTCAGAAACTACATCTTTGTAGGTAATCTCTTCCAGAGCTTCACTTATCATACCATTAAAAAGGAGGTGCTTTTTTGCATGCCTGTGTAATTCCACTATTTCTTTTCTGTTTTCCATGGGCGCAGTGAACAAATTAATCTTTTTCTTCATCTCAGCAGCTTGTCTGTTGCTGAAGATTGTTATCTTGTCCCTGCTAAAACTCACACTCGATATTCAAAGATTTTTCCAGGTGGTATTTTCAGCAGTTTCCAGAGTTTTACAATCTCCTCTTAACTTCCATCTTTGTTCCTTTCAGGAACAAAGATCCTTTCAGGAAGGATCATGGCCGTCTTCCAAAAAAGGAAATGGATCAAAAAGTACTTTCAATAAGAGAATAGAGCAGTCTAAGAAGACACCTGCCATCCAAACAGTTATGTATGCCAGGGAATAAATTCCAGGTTCTAACCCTAGGATTAGATGCCAGCTGACCGCTGAAGAGGCCTAAGAGGGCAAAAATAAGCTCTAGATAACCAATGTCAAGTAAACAGAATTTAATTGTATGCAAAATCCTGTAAGATGTAAGCAATTACAGCTACTTATTTTAGAAAATAAATAAATCATGTAATAGCAAAATTAGGCTGAGCATGTTTTTTGCGATGTAGTAAAGGGAACTCAAAAGATGTGAGCTAATGCCAGGCCCTGAAATTTTTGGCAAAATTCCATTAGCAGGTACAGGCATGTGCATGCAAGCATGCTGTAGCTAAAATGGCTGCCTCCAGTTGGTTTTGTATGGATTTTTAGTATATATTCTTAAATTCTTTTAAGATAGTAAGCTTTCTTTTCCTGATCTGGCAAGATACTGAAGTACATGTATAATTTCAACCTTGTGGTTAGTCCAGCTGAAATCAGTAGAACTATTTATGGTCTGGATACTGTTTAAAAAGGGGGGGGGGGGGGGGGG
>VUYV01000212.1:165035-248530 GCA_008711295.1 Anarhynchus alexandrinus | reverse complement strand
AAAAAAAAAAAAAAAAAAAAAGGCTTTCTTTTCTCAGCCTGTGCCCTCAACAGATTATGGTCTTAATAGATATACCATATTTTGGGATTTATTATTAGTAAAGAAAATATTTGTAATGAAAAAAAATTAAAATCCATGTGGAAATCCCCTTTGATTTTTCATGCAGTCAGAGGCTAATAAGCATTGTACTAAGCTACTTGTCATTTGATTCAAAGTGTGTATCCCTATTTGCTTCAGCGGAAGCACGTATATAGAGCTTGCTTTATGCTGTTATCATGGAGGTTTGCATATATAACTGATTTCATGCTACATTAAGGATGTAAATAAAACCAAGAATAATTTGAAGTATACAAAGATATAGCTGCAGTATATACAGGTGTACATACAAATTATATATTTGACATGTAAACTCCTGCTTAAGGCACAAGTGAGTCAGCCATTGTGAAGCTGGCAATAGTTTGGAACAGCGATTTAAGGTTCACATACTGTTCTTCACTCCTGTGGAATGCCTTTGAGAAAATCTTGTACATAATTCAACTGTCTTGTGTAGTTTCAGTTGGACCTAGTTGGTCTGTGCATCATTTATCCATGTGCCTGGATGTCAAAGAAATGTGGGTGGAAGATTACTATTCAATTAACCTTAATGCATAAAAAAAACCCCAAAACTTCTTCATCCAAATAATGCTTAATTTACATTTTGACTACATATTTTTGCTTTCAAAAACTGGGATGCAATTCAGAACCAGACAATTTGAGGGGCGTTAATGATTTTCAAGATTGTGTGATATTGAGGTTTTCAAGATGGTCTGGTTGTTCTTAAACTGTTTAAAAAAAAAAAAAAGCACAGAAACATTATTGAGCATGTATTCCATTTCTAGGAGAGGGGAAAAAAGAGAAAATCTATTATTTAAGAAAGAAATACAGCCAGTGTGATAAAAGTGCCTTCCCACGTCTTCTGGCCAGGTGCTACGTGCATATAAATGTTTCACGTTAAGCTTTAAGATCAAGGAATAGTCTGTGGGGAACCTTGTTTCCTGGAGATCTGCTTGCTAGAGTAGCTCCCAAGTACTGACTTCCCATTTTTTATTTGGTTATTAAGGATGAAAGGCTACATCATTTTCTGGAATAGCAGTTCCTTGCATGCCATTATCTTTGTCCACAGCTATGAAACATGCATTTCCATAGGTTCATGTGGATACTTAGCCTAACTCAGCTTAGCCACTATCACTGCTGCTTTCTGTTTGTTTAATTCAAAGGATCACCTTTATATCATATTGTAGAGTGAACAAAAGATATATGGTTTCATTAGTTGAAACACTGTCTTTTTAGATACAGCTCAGTATAATGGGTCTCTAGCCTATGTAATGCAGGGCACTCTCTTACTACTGCAAAGGAAACTTTGAAAGTCTAATTTTCTGATGTGATTCACTCTCGGTAATACGTGTATGTATATGCACCCTGACATGTGCAAATCGCTAGTATGAAGTTTTGTGCGCTATCAAATGTATACAGAACCAGTAGAAAAAGATGTGATTGTAATCCATTTGTACTCAGTTTGCATCAGCAAATCAGCCATAGGGTTAGAAATTCCAGCACTTATTTCTTTATCACAGCCACCCTGCATAAATATCCCTTCCACAAAGTCAAGGCTTTTTAAAAAAAAGACTGGCACAATTAACACAGATGTTTAAAATAGCTATATAACAAGCTTAGCAAATAATTTTTTGGCTTGGAAAAAAACCTGTGTTTTAACTTCTGTATTTTGTTACTTAGCTAAGTTTTATATTTCTGGTAAATGCTGTTAACGTGAATGTTTCTGAAGTTCAAACGAAGCACTTGCATTAACCTTTTATTTAAAAAAAAAAGTAATAAACAATTTAAGCTTAAAATTATTACAAAATATTATTACCAATATGAATGACAGAAGTTTTGCTCAATCAAATGCAATGGATCACTGTAAGATGATAAATGGTATACAGGGGTATATATCAAGGAAAGGACAATAGATGCAGCAATTTAGAATGAAACAAACCCTGGCAATTTAGCAAGGGTAAGAGTAAGTTTAGGGTTGTTTTTTTTTTCTTTTCTTAGGGATGAAGGATCCAACCTATAGATCTTTCTCTTCCTCTGACCTGCCTGCTGCTGTCTCACTCTTTAACGTATTTGAAAGCACTTCTGCTTCATCAGGAGACCTGAAAACAGGTGTCACGGATCTGCTTGGGAAACAGCTAATAATGGCAATCTACTGTCTGGAGAGTTTATGCTCGTGCATTTTCTCGAACATGACACTCATATCAAATATAAACTTAACAAGGACTGATCTATATTCTGTACTCTTCAGATGTTGTTACTGAATCTATTTCCTGCCGACTCTAGGGAAGAGTAATTGTGTTGCTCAAAACCAGACGTGTGGTTGGTATTGTGTAGTAAAGGGAAACATATTTTTGCCTATACCCAAGTTTTGTTTGTGGGACTGAGAAGCCCATATATATATATACATATGTAAAAGCGTATGTCTGAGTACATCTGTACATAAAACTCATACTTCTGATTCTTCTGACATAGACATACAGGCATATAAATGCTATAATCTTTCTCTGAGTTACAAACCAATTTCTAATATATGTCAAGATGTTCTTTCAAAGGCCAAGAACATGTTAAGGAAAGAAAGGAACATTCATTTGCAAGTAAACATAAATGGTAAAGCAGAAATAATAATTCCAAATATTTTCTATTTTTACATTAAATTCACTTTAGCTTTGATTCCCTCTCTCTTGTTTGCCATCTCCAAACCTTCCCGTGACTGTGGTTTTTCAATAGCTTCACAGAAAGGCTAATCCAACTTTCTAAAAATGGAAGGCAACCTTTTGTTCCATGTAAATATGATTAAGAGGAATTTCCACGTGGTTGGATGTAGACAACAGGAAGAAAAGAGCCCAAGCACAACTATTTATTGTCTTCACAACAAAAACAAGACTAAACCACAAGGCTTTGATAACTTGTTATCTGGTAGTGGTGTATATAATTTTGAAATGCTTTTGTAAGACTTCCTTTCAAAAGCTTTACATCAGATAAAAATGTCTTTTTAGAACTTGATCATGCTTTACCTTTAACATACTGTAATATGTATGGAGAAAACATCACCAACTTTTAAAGCAAAATAAGTGGTGTTGTTTAAGTTGCCATTTAAAAAAGTAATGGCTGGAAAAGTTTCATTTTGATTCCTAATTTCTGTGCTGGGAAAACTGACTTACCCAGATGAAATGTACTGTCTATAACCTGCTTTACCCAAACATGTTCTGTTTCTCTATCCACTATTATGCCACTTTCATAGAAAAGAAAATGGGCTCCACTAAGATGTTGCCTTGAGATGGAAACAATAGGAAGTACTTCCAAGTAGTAAAAGATAAAGACGTGATTACAATGTGTTTAGTTTAGAGGATAAACATAGATAAAAGCACGGTAAGCAGAAGACTAATATCCTTGGCAGAGGAAGGAGACAGATAATCTGCATGGTCCATTGCCCTACCAGCTCTTCGTTGTGATAGGTATTTAAGTTCGAACACTTTTTTTTAGAATAGTTCAGTTAATGAGAGTTTTTGAAAATAGTCTAGGAGTAAGAGCTCAAAGAATCAAGACCTTTTCTCACAGATTCCTCCAACTTGGAAGTAAACATAGTCCATCTGATGTGAACAGAAATGAACATTGTTACGCTTATGCACCTAATTTGGCAATACATTGAGTATTTTCCTACATCTAAGGATGTGTATATTGAGGAATACATACAAGCTTGTGAATACATTCATTCAGAAGAATGATGCATCCTAAGACTTGTGTTATCAAGGGAGCTTGAGTTGAAGTCTCTGTTATCCTCCGCTTTCATGTGTCTTGTTGGCTTTGTATGGCAAGTCAGGGTGTTAGAAAAGCTAGCGGTAATAAACATTTTCCTAGTTATCCTGTAGAGCATAGGGGTACAGTTTCTGAGATTTTTCTGAGAATTTTAACCTAAAATATCTCTTTTGTGGGGACCTAAGGTACCGTGTTCTACTTTGCTCTCTGCCTCTGACACGTTATTTTGGTGCAGCAGGCTTTTTGTTTACTTCAGTGCTCTGTTAATTGTTTCATGGCCTGACGTGAACTGAATATCTGGTGGGCAATTCTGATGCAGGCTGCCATACTATGGCTGTCTATGGTTACAGGGCGGTTGAACTGATGACCAATGTGAAGACCAATGTCCTTGTGTTATGCTTTTATATTTTTCCTTCCCTCCACATGTGTTCTTTCTTCTGTTCTTTTTTCTTCAGGAAGCTTTTCTATTCACTGTGGATGTTTAACATTTTCCTTTTTTTCTCAGACTTCTGTTAATCTTAAGAGATGCATTAAAGGAAAAATAAGGTTTTATATTTCTAGTACTTCCTTTTTATTACTAAACTCCTCTCCTCTTTTACTTATTTCTAATCCTTTGCTATTGATTCCGTCTTCTTTTCTCTCTGTCCCATATTCTATTATCTAATCTTTATTTTCCTTCTCTACTTCTCCTCTTTCTTAAATTACCTTTAATTGTTCCCATAGTGGGGTTGGGTTTTTTTCTTCCTCCAAAATACAGAATAGTTCTATTTCTCTTTTTCTGATTCATTCAAACCTGAAAAAGAATTGTTTTTATTTTTCAGGCTCAATTATCCTTCTCCACCCTCAGGATTGTAGAGGCATGAAGTGGAGCCTTGTACTTCTGAGAAAGGATATATAGCTGCTGGCATTTGTCCACTCTGAGGAACCAGGACCTGCGCTCACAAAAAAATATCCAAAGTGAAGAATCCCTCAAGAGCTGAAAACCACCCTTCCCTGATGTGAAAAACACATCATTTACACCGTTTCTAACAGATCGCAATTACTGTAAGGTAAGCCTCACTTCTTGATAATGTAAGTGGTTTGGTCTGTTTGTAGCTATGAATTTCAAAGCTGTGTACTGAAAGGGAAAGTGAAGTTTTAACGGTAGTGTGCCTGCTTAAAAAGTCTACTCTGACATACCCGGGGCTTAGCTGCAGTCTGATTACGTCTCCATGCTTTCCCTGCAAATCGAAGTGGTTGGTCATTAACACGGTGAGTCACAGTAATGTGTTATGATCTGATCTGGCATTTATAAGGAAATAGAGCGTCTAGCCTTGGATACCTCTCCTACAGGTCATTTGTCCTAGCGATAAAGAGAGTGCTTGCTCCCAAGAGAAAGCAAAGCCGCCCGTTATGTCAGCTCACACCCTGGAAAAGGCTACTGATTTCAGTGCATCTATTTGTGATGTGCTCTCTAAACGGGGTCAGTGTTATAACTGGGAGGAGGGAGCAGTTTCAACCGTGAGTGAGTGCTCAGAGAAACGGTATAACCGACTCTGTCAAAGACGAATATAAAATGTAGACAAGCTGGCTTGTTTTATATTCACTTTAAAAAAAATACATATATAATGATTTGTTTTTTGGATCATTGATTTATATGTCAGACAGATGAAAAGCAAGATTTCTATGATGCCTTTATCATTATTCTGACAGGGATTGCTTTTAAGTTAAAGACTGATAAAGAATGCCAACTTTTGACATTACTAGAACAGCCCTATCAGCTTTAATTTTCTTTTGTTTTCTTGTTGTCAAAGAAAGGCCATTAGAGATAAATTATGATCTCAAAGTGGTTAATCTAGTGGCGTGCATTTTTTTTTCCATAAATTGCCCTAGCTGGTTTATGAAGCGTTATATAATCTCATTGTGAAGCAAGCTACAGAAGTAGAAATTGCAAATATCGATCATCATCAGTCTTTAAGCCAGAGGTTCTCAAACCCCTGGAAGACCATGGGTGAGTTGTCCACAGCACAGTTAAATGTGCACAGTTAAATGTATGAACCCATTTGTTCTGTTTGACTGTACTTTTGTGTGCACAGCTTTCTTAGCATGCTGGAGACCGCTAGAGTGTGCTCAATTATAAGTTTGATAGGAAGCACACATAGTGGTGCATAGGGAGTGTTCAAGGTTGCTGAAAGTTTATTTTTTCCACTAAATTAGGGAGCTAGTGCTCTTGTCATTATAGATCAAAGTTAATTGACCTCATACCATTAGCATCAGTATAGTTAAAGCACAGAGTTTATACAGAAAGCTGGAGAATTTAAAACTGGAAAGTTTCATTTTGACCAGTCTGTGGGCGTATGCTGCAGTTTCACACTTTGGGTGAGGAGTAGCTGTGCAGATTATGAAGATTTCATGCCAAAGTTTGTTGCCTCGGATCACACTCAGGGTCCAATATATACCGTTTCAAATCAGCTTTTACTCTCCTCCCTCTTTTTTCTCTATTCTCTATTTGTCTTCTTTCTACCAGTTTATTAGTTTGATGAGCATTCAGCTACGGTGTTTTCTATAAAACATAATGGACTGCTAATAATTTGCATCTTTTTAGCCTAGCATAGTCGATGTTTTCAAAGCCCTTATAAACATTAGCTGAATCAAGAATCATCCAATCAAGTAGACCGGTATTATTCATGTATTTTGACAGGTAAACTAAACTAGAAAACAAAATCAGATAGTTTCCTTGCAACCACAAGACTGTTTGTGCAAAAGCCAAGATGAGAACATGTATCTTCTGACATCTATTCCTACGTTCAACCATACAATGTATTTTTTCCCCGAATATGTATATGATTATCATTATGATTAAAGGGTTATGATTAACATTCTTTTGGGAATAGGTAATAGGACTTCTTTATATTTATACTAGAAGCTTTCAAGTGTAATATATCATCATATGTTATAATAGGACTGACACAAACAGAGTAAACTAAAAAAATCCTCCCTGCAGCTCAGCTGGATGTTAGCACAGATATATAAGGCAACATGTGAAGTGAAAGAGAGAAACAAAGAGCTGGAGAGAGAGGTAAGAAGATGCTGATAAAATCAGCAGAAAATACAGAGAAGGACAGAAAAAAAGAAAGAAGAAAAAAATGGAAAGAAAGAGGAGTCAGGCTGGATTTATTCATACCCAGGACTAAATTTTGTATTATAGGTACTATGCACAGGATGTAATAATTAGACATTATTGAGTAAAATAAGCATATAGAACCTAGAATCACACAAGTTTGGAATAGAAATAAAAATCATGTTTCCTGTCACAGTATGTAAAGACTCTGCTGTCACTCTTGTCTATTTTTAATGCATAATGCTAAGAGAATAGAAATATTCTCTGTGTTTCACTATCGTGATGTGATAATGTCTTATATCAGTGTGTATCATACACCTGTGTGCTATCAGTGAATAGAAAATATTTGGAGGGAAATTCTTAATTTACCGGTGAATAGTAGCACCTCTGCAGAAGAACAGAGCCCCAAAATAGCAATACCATGCAGAGAGTTATTGTAAATTAAATCACCTTTTTTTTTCTCTTGTAGTGTATGTGTTTGCAGTATCCTTTTTCAAGGCTTTGGTATCACAGAATAACTGTTAGTGTTTAGTCACTTTCTGCACCAGTGATTCCATCTGCTGGGGATTCAATTGATTTTTCACATCTCAGCATAAGAAGGCCCAGACTGTGCCCTATTGCCTGTGAGTGTGTGGTGGCACCAGCAGTAAGGGATGTCAAGGCAAAAGCTTTTAGGACAAGAGCAATGATGATGGAAAATACCACGGAGAGCTTTAAGGTTTTCATGGAATTGCAGACATTTTCTTATCTGAGCAGTTCATAATGTGGATTTCATATGGCAATAGGTTTTGCCCTGTAGGATAATGCCTTCTTATTAATGTTTTAAAAAAAAAAACAACAAACGTGTGTGTTACTGTTCCTTAGTTTGAAGCAACATTTATTTCCTTTTAGATTTGGATTTAATTCTCAAAGCTTTAAGCATGAAATTAATTCATATTATTTTCCTAATCCTGTTAAAAAATACTCCTGGGAAGTATCTCTCTCCTGGGAAGAGCAGAAGGTTAGGGATAGATGTGGGAGCAAGGAGATGGATGCTATGTTGACTGAGATTTTACCTCCTTAATGTGTTGTGCCACCAGGCAGTGTATTTCTATTAACTGCATTTAATTGCTGCCAGGGCACTTAAAACTTCTGAACAGACTCAGAAGAATAATAGATACTCCCTGGGCCCTTGCTTTCTCTTTTGCACGTCTCTGATCTTACAGTTTCCTAAATGAAATGGTAATAGACAGAGGCCAATGTGACTGTAGTGGCAAAATAGGTACGTAAGGAAGCACAGTCACGGAGTATGGAGGCCCACTGCAAGGACTGGGGGTGGATTGCTTTGTGGGTTTCCCCTAATGGTAGATGTAATCCCTATGCTGCACGTGTGATAAAGGATGATGTTTATAAGCACTACTTGCTTTTATGTGGTGCTCCCATAAAATCAACCCTCATTTCCGTTTAGTCCATTTGAAGCTGCTGAGAACCTGACTCGGCCGTGTGAGACGGTAGATTGAGGCTTTTTGACCTGAACCCTGACAAATCGGGGTGTGATGCTCTTAGGATGGTGTGACAGCATTTGGCCTTTGTGATGCATGCAGGAATTACGTTTCTTTCCCCAAAGAATGGACTCCAGTTATTTACAGGAAAGAGCTTCCTAGGCTGACGGCAGACATGACTGGTAAAACAAGCTCTAAACTAGGAAACTGGGGAAGAATGCTGCTAAAAATTTCTTAACTACTTAAACCTGCTACAGACAGTAAAAGGGAAAGAGATATAGTTGCACAAGGATTAAGTGAAGAAAAAAGTGATGCTTAACAATGGCAAATGAAAGGGTACACCAATTACACTGGCTGCATCAGTGGAACTGGCTGTTCTTCCTACTGCTGGAAGCCTGAACAGTAGGACGAAGGAATTAAAACGCTTAGTACTGAATCATAGAATCATAGAATGGTTTAGGTTGGAAAGGACCTTGAAGATCATCGAGTTCCAACCCCCCTGCCATAGGCAGGGACACCTCCCACTAGACCAGGCTGCCCAAGGCCACGTCCAGCCTGGCCTTGAACACCTCCAGGGATGGGGCCTCAACAACCTCTCTGGGCAACCTGTTCCAGTGCCTTACCACCCTCAAAGTGAAAAACTTCTTCCTAATGTTCAATCTAAACCTGCCCTCTTCCAGTTTGAAGCCATTCCCCCTTGTCCTATCACTACATGCCCTAGTAAAAAGTCCTTCCCCTTCTATATTTTGGAATACAAAACCAAATCTTGCAGTAGTGATAGAAATATGGCAGCCATGGCATACTCTGGATTAAAGAACTGAAACTGATTAGGAAAGTGAGAAATACATACGTAGGCAGTGAGATAGCGTCTGTTAGTGAAATACAAAATGGGACCACAGGGAAGAGGGATGTTGAGAAACATCCAAGGTTCAGAACTGGATAATGATATCCATTTTGTGAGGCGGGGCGGGGGGGCAGGAAGTAATAGTGGAATTTATGTGATCCTGGGAGATTTTAACTTTCTCAGACTAAGACACAAAAAATGTCCATTGAAAAACTGGACATTTGAATACCGGAACTTTTGTCCCAAATTTATTTTCCAATAAAGTCAGGTCTCAGATATTCTTGGAAGTGAATGACAGTAGAATTTTTTTTTACCAAACAATCAGTGAACCAGCAAAAAATAACGATGTGTTATGCTTAGTTTCATTAAACAGCAAGATCTAAAGGGGCTGGACATAAAAACTTAACTTAGAGCAGATTCAATTTTGTCCAATTCTCTTTCTGAGAAAAGTAAAAGATAAATCTGTACTTCTGGGGCCTTAGGAAGGCAAACTGAAAAAACGAGGATATTTAGTGAGTGCTGGGAAGCGTACATATTTGAATGTGGAGGAGGCATATAATAACTTTGAATCAAAAAAGTTTTAGCAGCAAGCAAGTTGATACTAGTAAAAAGGAGTATAGGTCTCCCTGGAACGCCAGTCATCTTAAACTGTGTGTCAGAAGTAAGAAGAGAATCCATAAGGAATGCAAAAGGGGATTGATTAGGAGGAAGAATTATGCCCTGGAGGTTAAAAGATACAGAACTGAAGCAAGAATGGCCAAAAGCTGTGTTAAACCAGACTTGACTATTCATTTCAGTTCTCTGCAGACCTCTTCAGCTTGCCAAACAAAAATTGAACAAGGAGGAAAAATTCTCATTCTATGTCTTTTCCAAGGAGCATGTGCACAATAAGTAGAGGGATGTGTGATGGCTTTAAACAACTGATCAGGAAAACCCACCTCATACACCTGAGCGCGCATTGCTTGTTACCGAGAAGTGCTGAAAGAGGGGCTATAGTCCCACTACTTCCTCATGCTTTCTCCCTTGTCCAATATCTGTGCCATGGTATATTTTATAAGAACCTGTTCAGGGGGCTTGTTTTATTTGCTGAATAGAATATCAATAAACAAAGCTTAACATAAGCCCTCTGGCTTGCCGTTCAGAGAGCTCGGCTAAACGGACTTGTAGGTGGCATTACACTTAGTGCCGTGGCAGAGAGGAAAAGTCTCTCAGAAAAAGGCAAGACAAGAGGAGACTCGTGTCTATAGGACTCCTACCTCTTTTACTGTCCTATTTGGAAGGTATATAATAAATTCAGGAGGAAGTTACAGGGGAAAAAAAAAAAGCAAATGGTCTCAGTCAACGAAGAGGAGTTTACTTCTGTAGAATTCATTTCAATCTTGGTGGTGTTAAGAAAATTAGTGGTCATTTGATGCTTTTACTTTGACCTCTCTAGCTTTTAGTTCTCCATCTATAAAATGGGAATAATAATAATTTTTCTGCTGGTGGAGGCTGTGTCTGTGAAAATACATGCATTCTTGCTGTAAAGCATGATGAAACTGGTGACACAGAAATCAATAATTTTATTCTCAGTGCAGGAATGTGAAGTGTGTGAGAATAAGTTTTGGAATGATCTGTTCCCTGAACAGTATTTAATATGTAAATGTTTATTGAATAAGGCAGTGATTTTGTAGGGAGAAAATAAGAGAAGTGATAATGACGTTTAAGATTGTACTACACTGGTGTTTCATGGAGAAACTGAAGGTTGTACGAATAATCTTAAGACCAGTGTTTCCTTTGGGTTTTTTAAGTATTTTTGTCAGCTTGTGAGTGATTAACTTGCCAATCTGCATACACTTCAGACTTATTTTAGTGTATCATATATATATCTTCACATGTGGAGAGACATTGAGTCATATTATGTATGTATATACCAGAAAACATATATTACTGTTAGGATAGGAATAGCCTTGTGTTACAGCCTCTCACCCAAACAAGTATGGCTCAACCAATGAGCTCCCTACCAGTGAAATGATCACAGTAAGCAATCAAAGAAACCATTCATATGCTGAGATTAACATTGTGCCTAAAGGAAGAAAATTATTCACGGAACATCAGAAGTCATGAATGTCCTAGAAATGAAACGCTGCTGGGATCGGCAGGTTACTGACAGTTTAGTGCTTGGGTTTATCTCCTGCCCCAAAATCCTGCAGGACCACCCAGCAGGAGTCCCACACAGGGATGAGACTGCTGCATGTAGAAACGCGTGCCCGTCCCTACGCTCGCTTGTTTGTACACACACACATTTGTGATGGGGTGCAGGAGGGAGGCTGACAGGTAGATTTGGTTGTTGACCGTTAGCAGCATTTCACTGCTAAAATTCCCAATTGCTCTTTCAAGGCGAGAAGTTTGACTGAAATTCTCTGTGTTACCTGCATGCATACCACCCACTGCACCGTTTCAGCGTGTGACAGCACCGTTCCTTCCACCAAGGACTGGGGAGAGAGAATCACTAAAACTAAAGTCAGTCTTTACTTAAGGTTTCACTGGACTCGATGTACAATTGTCTAAGTGAAGCCTGGGGGTGCCAGATGGTACCCTTCAGGGCTGGGTGGTACTCGTATCCACAGGGGCCTTCTAAGTGCGAGTCTATGGACATGGGCAGACATAATTGTTATAGCAATTAATCTAAGACACTGATAAAAACTTTGCCAATGAAAGTATTCACTTACAATTTCAATCTTTATTTTATGCTTCAGTATTCAAATGAGCATTTTGTAATTCTAATTGAGGGAAAGCAGTAAACTTATTAGGCTGCAGGCTTCCATAAACAATGAACAAAAAGAGAAGTTTCCACTATCTATATTACGTATTATTTCTACAACATTGTACAACAATATCTTCATGTTTGCCTTATACACTCTGCTGGGTGTATACCTCAAGTTTACAGCATTGATTGTAAATTCTTTTAAGGAAGACACCACACTTCAGCAGCTCGCTGGCTTCTGTGATGTAAGTGCAGTTTCTTCTGCACTGGTTCTTTTGTCTGTAATGGAGCTTTTGTTGCTCATCTAAAGGGAATAGTGGATTAAAGTGAGTGTCGTGGTTTAGGCTAAAACTGTAAAACGTGCTTTGTAAACAGTGTTATTTCAGCAATAGTGCTAATAATGTTAAAGCACAGACTTAGGGGTTTGTTTTTCTTTGTTTCTTTTATTTTTTACACAAATGGTGAGCTTTTGAAATGATCATGCAAATATCATAGCTATTTCGGTACATCTGCAGTTCAGCCCTTCCTTGGTTCCTGTTCCTCTGAGGTTCATATAAAATCTGACTGATTTTTTTCCCCTTTATTTTCTACCTTTAAATATTGTAAATCAAACAGTCAACACATCCAAAACATATCAGTTCTTTGAATCCTTCTGGAAGACTCCCTACTGTGCTCTCTGAATTTTTAAGCTTTTCAGCATCTCATATGACAAGTATGTTTTCTTCCAATGGACACGTGCAACGCACAGTCTGTCAGCTTTTCCCCAACTCTCTCGCTCAGAAAGAACTTCAGCATTGCTATATCAACTCATTATTGATAGCTGGAAGTGTTCAGGTCTTTCTCAATGAGTCCTGTAACTATACTTCTTGCACTGGAAGAACAAATACAAATTGCGGTAGCCCCATGGTTAATCTTTCGCCGGGTTCAGCTTTGCTCGCAGGCTGGAGTCACCCAGGCAGTACGTTTGTGTTTGTCAGTCTTGCTCTGTGCGCTCCCTCTAGTGAGCCAACCACGTAAAACATCTCCTTCTGAGGGGGGAGAGCTGGAATTTCCCAGATGGCTCACAAAACGTTTAATGAAGTGTGTAGCACAACCATTTCATTACAACATATTGTGTAGTTTTGCCTTTAATAACTGCATTCCTCATCCAAGAAGTCTCTATAGCTTTCAAAAATGAATTACGGTGGTATTACTTTTCTCAGAATATATTTTTCCATGACAAGAATAGCACTTTCCTAAACTATTGTATTTATTAGCAACCTGTTACCCTCTGACACTACTGTCATTTTCATCAGCCTTGATAAAGTGAGTATCATTTAAAATCTCTTTAAAAATTATTAAACTGGTTTTATTTTGTTGGTTTGTTTTGTTTTGTTTTTTTTTTAAATTGTGCGTGAGGCAAGAAAATAAGAGTCTGTAAAAAATTAGAATTTTTATTCTGATTTGATGGCAGTCTAAAGATCAGAGTAGCCTGAGGGGGAAATAATTTTCCATGGTGGGACAGAGGAACCGTGCTGTCCTGATAAAGAACAGGCTGACTTAGAAGGCGTTCTCCATCTCCAAGCCAAAGTATGAAGCTCAGTGCTCCTGTTCCTAGGTGGCTACTTCTTCAGCTTCAGGAAGAGCTGCTGCTCTTCCTGACAGTTTAGAGGCACTGAATCTGTAGAAACAGAGGCCCATGCACAATTTCTTGCTTCTTTGCGGCTTCTTTGCTCCTTCATTGCTTTTGCACATGCCTATTGCATGCTGCATTTTCTCTGTTTGCTGAGGATGTGAAGATAAGTATCAAGATTGTATATAGATAGGAGTGAACTTCTTGTGCTTACTTTCTACATGACAGGTGAATTTTACCCTGTTAGAGGGCTATAATGATGGCATAAGGGAATTTATTATTTCAAAATTAAAAACAGAGAACATAATAAATACATTGACTCCCTGTACCTTACGGTACCTCTGCTTAAATAATCATTCTTGATTTATTAAACAAGGCTTTGACAACAGCATTGTTACTAGTGGACAGAGCTGAGAATTAGTTACCACTGGCACCTCTTAGGTAGGCTGAGGAATTAAGAGGCAAAGAGATTGAACTGCCTTTTGATCCAGAAGTCATCCTTCTGAAATATGCTCTTACATCTTTGGAGCAATCATGTGTGACCTAGTTGCTGTGGACAGGGATAGGATGTAAACCCCTTCCAAAAGAGTTCTTTTTGGCATGGGTGTTCAATCCCCTGTAATAAGTGTCATTATGAAAAGCTTCATCTATTGTGCAATTCAAAGGAGTTAGAAGAGTTGTGATTGAAATAATTTCATTTCTCATAGATTTGCATAAAGCTATTAGAACAAAATATTTTCTTTTTTTTTTTTTACTGTGGCTTTATTCCCCGTATCAGAACTCTGTCCTTGGAGCATCACAACATTGGGTTTCATGTTTGGTTCTTGACAGATATTTGAAAGGGGCACTTCTGTTGTAAACACAGCAGCAGCTGCAGCTACAGCTCAGCTTCCCTTGTTTATAGTGTGAATGTCATCCTATTCATTACAGCCAAATTCTGCCCCTTTTGGACAAACTTCAGCTTCCCATGAACTTCAGCAAATGCTCAGACTGTGTACAGCAGCCCCCAGTCATGTGCCAGTGTCAACAACTTAATAAGTGTTTGTTTATTCACAAAGTGCAGCGTACAAGCAGCATCCAGTTCTTCTGGTGCTGGTTGAGTATTTCTCAAATCGATGGGTACGAGGCTGGGCTCTTAATTTGTCAGCAACCAGGGCATTTAAATGAACTATGCCTTGAAAGCAAATGAAAGAAAGAAAGCAAACTGTGTAGACTGGCTTCCTTGTGCAAGCCAGAGACAAAGGGGATATGAAACCACTGAAGGATTCCAGGTCTACCAAAAAATGTGAAGTTGCTGAGTGGATTGTTCACATCAGCTGGAGATGAGTATCTCTAGAGACGGATGGGCACAAAGTGCAGCAAAGAGGGGCTTCCTCTCATGCGGGGATGGAGGTAACAGGGCTGAAAGAGACTTCTGTAAACTTTTAATAAAGATGACAGGGTAGGTAAGATCTGTAGATATTAATTTTTTCTAACCCTTTGCTTGACTGCTTCATTAAAAAACAAATAAATGTTTGTGGATAGCAAATAGAAGCAGCCCAGCAAACAAGAAAACTGCACTGCAGAAATCCATCTGAAGGCTGTGGGATTCGCCACGGGAGTGATGGAGGGGAAACCTGATCCAGAAGGAAGCCTTACTAGCAGAACCAAAATGGGTCCAAGCTTATCTTCCCTATAAGTGTGACACAGCTATACATGGCTGCTTTTTTTTTCCCCTTTTTTTCCCCAAATGGAATTATATCTTTGTTTTCCCTGCCCCTTTATTAAATTAGGCGACAGCTACTTTGTCCACACTGCTGTTTGATCTGGGCAGAAGTTTGATATTTTTTACTGTTTCTAGCATCCTGAATGCTTTGCCAAAAGTGGTTGCCACTCCTCTGCAAATCATAAGGTAACTAATACTAAATCTTCTTCCCTTGTTTGTGAGCTGAGTCCAGAGAAGTTTTTTATGGAAGCTGAATTTGTTGAGAATTCAAAGCCAATGCTTCCATGTATTTTAAGTGAGAGAAAGGCAAATTTCTGTTGTAATGTAAAAGTAACCTCGCCTCCCGCCTTCCCCCCAAACCCTGAAACCAGCAAAGAATAATGCAACAGAGGGGTTGATCTTAAAAGTTAACCTCGCCTCCACCCTTCCCCCCAAACCCTGAAACCAGCAAAGAATAATGCAACAGAGGGGTTGATCTTAAGAGTTACATCAGTCAAATGGTGTTCCAAAGCAAGGGAGCAGCTCAAATACAATTTTAGCACCTCTGCCTTTCAGAACTCAGTTGGATGTAATGTCTACATCAAGGAACTGACAGAATGAAGCTAACTGGTGTGAAAAAAAACCCACTCCTTCTGAAGAAGCTTCTAAATACCAGTTGTCTAAATCTATTGATAAGCAGGGATGCATTATTAATGAAGCCTGCAGCCTGCCTAGTGCTGCTCAGATGGTTCAAGCATTTAGTAGGAAATATTTCTGTGAAGTGCTGCACGGAATAATGACAGTGTCTGTCTTAAATCGAACAAATGACTATAGCAAGCTCTGGGGAGGCTCAGAGCAAGCAGATGCTTTCCAAGTGAAAGGCAGTGGGGTACCACCTGCTGTAGGCAGGCAGGCAGGAACAGTCCACTAAATATTGACTTGTTAATAATTCAAGACAACAGGAACCCCTAGCTCTTCAAGCATGGCACTGCCCCTTCATCATGTGGCTTTTCATCACCCTAATGAGCTACTTGAAGAATCAGACACTGAAATGTCTTGCAGATATTCCCCAAAGACTAGGACTCAAGCTGCCGTAATTCTGAATAAGAAGTTGGCGGCAGTACACAAAATCAAGAGAATTTTAAAAATGGCAGGATCAGTGCTTTAGCTAAATATTGCTGTTTGCTACACATCGCTGTGTAGTGACTCAGTCTGCAGTTTGTACAGCTCCTGGAGCAGAACGCCTGTCTTTTATGACACTTCTTGGGCTAAAAATAATTGACATTCCAGTTTATTACAGATGTATTGATAGTTTCATTTGCAACAAGAAAAAGAGCTCTGTGAAAATCTACAGTATATTACTTGCAATTAGAATCTCAATTAATACTTTCTAAAAAGGATTTTGGTTTTGTGATTAGTACGTGTTTGGGACCCTCCTCGGTTCCTACCTTCATCATGGATATTAAACCATCATTTGCAAGTGAATACTCTTCAATTGAAATGACTTAAACTGAATACCCATTGACAATGAATAACCCTTCAAAAGTTAGCAAAGCTTCTATGCAGAGTTTATTGATTTCCTGGCTTACTATAAACAACAGCAGTTTGTCCTGCTTGAACACTGCAGCTTTATGATGAAATGCAGGAGTTCCTGTATTAGCAGTAGATATCCTGGTGATTGTTGCCGTTGCTTCTCTTTCAAGATGCAACCTTAACAGAACCTTCCCATTCGTTCCTTATTTTTTGATTTAAGATAATTTTCTTCCCCAAATATATAATTTCTCATTTATTTTGGAAAGATAAAGTAATATTCTTTTATGAGGTGTTTCGTGTTTGCATGATTTTCCCAGCTGTCAAACAGTTACCGCTCAGCTACCTGACTTCTTTGCAAACTTCACAGGGTATTTTGCTGCATTTAATCAAGCTGACTAGGCTTCACTCTGTGAACAGTTTTAATAATTCCAAATTTAGTAGACTGTTCATAAAGCAAGTGATTATCTATACTGAGGAACTTGAAATTACAGCAAATTCATTGGTATTGCTATGAAGATGGTACTTCTTCCATACCACAATGTGTGAAAGTGTCTTGTGACTTTCCAGAACTGAGCACAAAGCTTTACTTAAAAGAGCCATGAGTGTGTGTGGCTTTCTCTGCTGTACTGTTGAGCTTTTGCTGACAGCCTTCCAAGTTTTTGATCATCTGTATGCGTTGATAGTCTTTGCATTTGTCAGGACTTGGAAAATTACCTGGGCTTACTTACTGAGCTAATTTCCCCCACACTTCCACAAACTTTATGCTTTTTTTCTGTTGTTTGTGTTGTTAGAACATCTTAGCAATCTATACTGTTTATTCAGTGCTGGCTGGTCCTTACTGGACCAGCTGGAAGTGATGTGCGTGAAATAACTCTGTAAAGAAACGCCAGGAATTTAAAACTGCAAACTGTTGTCTTTTCCCAGGTATTGTTTAGTTTTTCTTGAGAAGATCAGTAGGATAGAAAATATCCACTGATTTTTTTGTAGGATGGGTATATATGGGGTTTATTTCAAGTAAAACTAACATCTATAAGTAAAAAAGATAAAAAAAGATAAAGAGTCCCCATCTTTCCTGTAGGCCCGCTTTAGGTACTGGAAGGCTGCTATAACATCTTCCCAGAGCCTTCTCTTCTCCAGGATGAACAACCCCAAATCTCTCAGTCTGTCCTCGCAGGAGAGGTGCTCCAGCCCTCTGATCATTTTTGTGGCCCTCCTCTAGACTTGCTCCAACAGGTCCATGTCCTTCTTATGTTGGGGGCTCTAGAGCTGGATGCAGTACTCCAGATGGGGTCTCACCAGCGTGGAGTAGATGGGCAGAATCACCTCTGTTGACCTGCTGGACATGCTTCTTTTGATGCAGGCCAGGATGCGGTTGGCTTTCTGGGCTGCAAGCACACATTGCCAGCTCATGTTGAGCTTCTCGCACACCAACACCCCCAAGTCCCACAGGGCGGCTCTTAATCCATTCTCCACCCAGCCTGTATTTGTGCTTGGGATTGCCACGACCCATGTGCAGGACCTTGTGCTTGGCCTTGTTGAACTTCATGAGGTCCGCACAGGCCCACCTCTGAAGCCTGTCCAGGTCTCCCTTCCCTCCCGCGTGTCAACCGCTCCACACAGCTTGGTGTCATTGGCAAACTTGCTGAGGGTGCACTCTATCCTACTGATTGAGTCTCTCATCTCCAATTCTTTGATAGTTACAGCACTCTTGCCCGCATTATTTCCCTGACTTGCTCAGCATCTCTTCCTGAATGAGGACATCGGTGTTAGCAGTGCTTATCTTTTGTCCTTACTGCCATACATGCAGCTGTCATTGCAACACTGAGGCAAGTATTACTCTTTCTACTTCCCTAGAAATCCAATTGCTTCTGCTACACAGAATTGCTGCTCTTTGTATGCAAGGTAGAAGCAATATGAGCTTTTATTGAAGTTTTGGGTTTTGGGGTTTTTTTTTCTTTGACAAAACCCTGTTCTGTGATAGATCAGTTGTCTGGTCAGACATTATTGCTAGAGAGTATAATTTCTGCAGCTTAAAAATCTCTTTATCCTCATTGCTAGAAGACAGACCAATAGCATTTCCTTGTAGCTTTTAATTTGTTAGCTACAACAGGTTTAGGTCATTGCTTAATGTTATTTGGTGAGGAAAAGCAAAGAGATAGATGATCCTTGATTATACAGTCTCTTTCCCTCTTGTGAGCAGTTTTGCTGTATGCACAAAACTATAGTGACAAGTTCGAGTACGAACATGATCGTACCTGTAGTAGTGTAAGAAGCAGCCTGTTCTGGTAAATGAAGGGGGGGGCTTAATGGCTGAACTAGGACATTTGTATCATTTGAAGTTGTCCTTTCATTTGCTTTCCAAATTGTTAAGGAACAGACTTCCATCTCATATTGCACTTTCATACAAATTAGTTCTGGGATGAACTTGAAATGCCAGACCATTGGCCTGCCAGAGCGTCCTAGATGTTTCTTTCTCCATTTTGCTAGTGGAGATTGCTGGTACTTCCAAAAATGGTGCATGTACCCCAGTATGACTTCTGATAAGATAAAGATTAAAAATGACAAAACTTTTAATGAACAGATACATGTAAAATAAAGAACCAGATATGTGTCTGTATTACATAGATAGCTGTAAAATTTGTAAATACTGGCAAATGATAATACATATGCTTATGTATTTGCTTGCCTATTCATTTTGTATACAGAAGATGGGGGTCTCATTCAAATCTTTTGGAGGTGGCAACAAGTGCTTATATTTCACAATTTTAAAATTATTTATTTTATATTTGAGGAAACCAAGGAATTAAAAGCCAAGATCACGGCCTAGACTATAACAGAATACAAATAGGTGGCAGTACATCGCAGACCTGTGTAAGAGAGCGAGTTGAGCCCAGTTGGTAGCTTTCCCAGTAGCTTATTTTCTGAGTGGAATCAGCTCCTGCCTCCCTGTTCTCACTGTTCCTCAAACTTGAGCTGACAGATGGGAATCACAGCCCAGCAGTAGGCTGTAATATACCTATTTTTTGTCCCACCCTCTTTCTCCCCTCCTAGCAAGAAAAAAGTTGTGTTTTTTGTAATGGCAAGGATGAATAATCATGTAGGTTCCATGGACAAAATCACATTTAGTCATATTCAGCTGTGTTCTACGAAGATATACAAGAGAGATAAAACAGTTTATATCAAATAAAAGTGTGGGAGATTAATACAAAGGTTGCCTGCCTGAGATAGTCTGACAGTGACAGAGAATGGCCCCCCAGAGGAGTCTCTCTGACCTAAAAACATGGAGTGATTACAGCCTTGGACAAGCCTTGCTGAGATGGGAGTCCATATGTTGGTACAAGTTGTACAGTTGAGTTGTCCCACTGAATGTTTTCAGTTTATGCTAATAAACACAGTATGGATAAAATATAGGTGAGAAGTTGTATGGCCTATCACAAACACATCACTAACAGCATTCATTATTGGCAAAACTGGGTATGTGAGAAATGTGAATGGACATCTGGTTTGTATAACGCAAAACTTGTGTTTGTATGCACTAATGAGAAGATAAAGTGAACCACCTGGCACCTGCAAATAGCTGTCTGAATGCACCCTGCCTTTGCAGACAAGACAGCAAGCAAAACTGGGTAAGAAATTTTTGAGTCAGAGACTGAAAATTTGGTCCCCAATTTTATTTTCAAATAGATGTTACTTTCAAAGTATATGACTTACAAAGTGGCAACTACATGTTTATCTTGCCTACAGTGGTATTACTAAATATTGATCACTTTTCTGCTTTATAAATTAAATGGTGGAATAAACAGCAATCTGGTTTTCTCAACATATTGCTATGTGTTGTCAGATCTTGAGATGTCAACAGAATATGTGAGACTGTTGAGGAGTTATATGCATGCACTTTGCATGTTTCAATATACTTCACTAGTAGAAGCAATAAATTGCCGAATTCCTCACCAACACTGCCAAGTAGACGGATTTAAGGAGGAGAACATAATAGTGTTATTCAAGAGCGCCTTTGATCATGGGAAGCTTAAGCTTTTGAAATATCTTGCAAGTGGCTAGCTTAGAATGAAATTTTTAAAGGCTGCAAGGATCTTAAAGCCTTCAAAGGTGTGCTTTCTGTCAAAAATCACTGCGATTGCTCTTCTATGTGAGGCTTTGCTAAGAAGAAATACTTGCCTTGTATGTCAACATTAGCATCGCTGAACACCAGAAGTACTGTCAGTAAATTAGTTTTAAATGCCCACTGAGCTCTACAGCCCTTGGCCTAGTAGACCGGCCAAGGCCCCATCAGTGCAGCTACCAGGCAAGTATGTTGAGGTAGATGCTGGAAGGGTCTGGGAGTAAACACAGCTGGCAGAGTGGCCTCCCTCCACCACTGGATATCTGTTCAGAATTAGAAGTTGTGTAGCCAGGAGTAGCAGGGATGTAATTAAGGCTGAAAAAGGCATTTCTTAAAGTGTTTCACTGTGTTTTTAACCAAGCAGAAAATAAGGCCCTTATTTTCCAGTAACTTTAATATGATCAGAAATAACACTGCAAAAAACTCATCTTCATCAAAACATCAGAGGAACCCCAACACACTCATCACGGTGCAGCATAAAGCATGCCTTTGTATTAATTCAGACATTTTCTGTGATTAAAATTGTGACTAGTTTTCATCTATAAACCCAATTTTTCTTCATCTGCAGCTACTCATGTGAGTGCTTCTTTGAGAAAGGAGAAAAAAATTGGGGGGAATTCTGCATTGTGGCAGTGCATGAGTTTGCATCTCCTCTGGCGACACTTGCTGCTCTATTGCAGACTACACCTGTTGCTCTGTTTTAAAAGTTTCTATTCTGCCCTTCCTCACATCCCTGCTGACTTTTTTTTCCCCTCTGAAGAGACAATAGTGCTATAAAATGCAATAGGTTAGGAATGCATCTATTCAGTACCACCTCTCAAGCTGATCGCTTTTTTCTTTAATTGTATATCTAGACCCTCTAACTGCAAAAACAAAAATATCCTCAAAACTTAGGCCATTAGACATGCAAATGCTTGTGCTGATTTTGCAAGCAGGTTGGCTAATAGGTTTGGGGTTTTTTAACTGCAAAAGGAACCAGCTGCTATTAGGACAGCTGGAAGAACAGTCCACCGCGTTGATGTCGCCCATCTCCTTCTAGTCCTACAGCTGACTTGTTCTGTGGCCTTGAACATGTCCCTTCCTCTCTCAGACTTCCAGATGTAGGGTATTATTTAAGTTATTTTTATGGAATGAATTATATAAACTTAAATGCACACTAAGATGGGAATCTGACTTGCTGACTGCAAAGAAATGAATCACTAAGTGTGTTACACAGGGCTGCTATAAGATCTCATTAGGAGGATGTTTTGAAAGGATGCTCTAGAGGAGCTAAATACTCTTGTATCATGATCAGGACTTATTATACCTTATAGACAAAAGTGCAATATCGTACATCTGAATCTACACCAACCAATCATGCTTTGTATCTATCAGAATGCTTTTCTTTTTCTATATAATAAATTATTTCAGTTTGCATGTGGGAATAATTTTTAAAATGTCAATTTTCTAACTAGGAAAGACATAATTTTGTCTAGTGATACAACAGCATAACAGTATGGTACAGCATCCTTTGGAATGTGAGATAGTGCTGTCGCACAGCAGAGTGGGCCTGTCCCCAGGGATATTGTTTTAACAACTACCTGTTCTACACTAACTTCGCTTAGGGCATGAATGTCTTTTTATTGGAGCTTTTCCCAGGATCCTTTTTTTTGGTGGGAGCTCCTCAAATGTGGCAGGGTGAAACAGCTAAACAATTTCTGAAGGATAATACCCGGATTCTAGCTCGGTGAGACCTCCAAAATTCTGGTCTGTTCCTTTCCCCTTCCCTACCCCCCCCCCCCCTTTTTTTTTTTTAATATTAGAAAGGCAAGTACTGAAATTCTGTCCCAATTATTTGGACTAGCCAGATCTAGGCTATACAGAGAATAAGAATAAAATGTCAGACCCAATTCTGTCACCACAAGATACGAGTAACTGGTTATGACTTTAATAGACACTACCTATATCGTGGGCCAGGAAAATAACATTCAGAATTCCTGACCAATGAAGATAAAACCAGGTAGATGGACAGATGCGGTCTCAATTAAGTTAGAATATTTATGTTCAAATTCACTTCTTTTTTTTTTTTTCATATTTGTTAAACAGTAAGTGCTCCTGGATCTCTCTTTATTCAGATAAGCAAAACGAAGCATGGAAAGTTATGTGGACAAAAGCTCTTGATACCTGGATGTTATCTGTGAGAACCTTCACAGGATTGAGGGTCTTGCCTTGAGCAGCTTTGCAACAGTGCAAAATGAGGAAAACATGCAGGACACTACAGAACCCACAGAGGCAGACCTTCAGTGTCTTTCTATGTTTCTATGCAGGCTAGAAGGCATATACGGATATGTACTATAAAGAGAGCAGAAAGCTATTTTCACACAAATATCTGGCAAGGGAGCAAAACTGGAGAGCATGATGCAGCGTAAGCATCATACAGAATACGTTAGCTTTATCCATAGATGAATAAATAAATTTTGTCATCAGTGGTGTTACAGCTGTGATGGTCTAAAAACAGAAAAGAGGCAAGGCTTGTAGAAGAAAGTAGTACCTTCCCATTAGGTCTCTGGTACAGCCTGAAAATACAGAGAAGCTTTCTGGTGTACAGACCTCTTCCTCACACTTTGTTTACTTCTATAATGCACTGTAACAGGGCAGACCCATTACCCACTCTAGCAAAGGCCGGAGACATGAGAGCTGCTGGCTAGTGGGGTAGATCCTCTTTAGTGACGCCACCTGGAATGAAATAAAGAAGAGGAAAGAGAGAATGTACAGGGCAGGGGGATTTCCATGCAAAAGGAAACTGAATCTCTGTACTTGGAAATACGATATAGGCTGGGATGTATGCTTTATTAAAAATCCTTTTTTTCAATTTAAAAGATCTTCGGAGATGTCTCTTTACAGTGACTATGTAGTCTAGTGGAATTGGTTAGACATTCTATCACCTCATAACCATTTTATGTTTTGGGTTGGGAAATGCTATTTCCTGTTCCAAAAAATTACTGTTATCATTTTCAATTATTAGCAAATCACTGCCTTACCATCACCTAACCTCTCTCTGGCTTTTAAACAGGGTATTAGTTGCAAGCTATGGTATAATGCAGAGGGAAACTTGCTGGCTCATAAAAACACTTGAAGTACTTTTTTCATGGTACAAGAGGGAAAATATTCTTATTCCGAACTCATATCAGTTTTGATATATTAGACATTATGTTCATTCTCACTCCTTTTTTTGTTTTGTTTTGTTCAGATTTTGCTCAGGACTGTCACTTTATTGCAACTTTCAGAAGTGTCTGGATGCTTCTTTCATTGAACTGTTCCTTCTAAATGGCCTATTTTAATGCTATCCTTCCCTTCATTAGCAATTTTAGGTATTTGATACTACCTTTTTTTAATAATACGTTGAGGAAAAAAGTTTTAACAGCAAAGGCAATTGGTCAGCGAGAACACAGACATGGTATTTAACCTGGTTCCATGTTCAATTAGAAAGTATTTTTACCACAAAAAGGACTCTTACTCCTTTTTTTCCCATCTCCCTTTTAAAGAACTAGTGCATTTTTAAGTATATCTTAAATAAGTTTGTAATTTTTGGCATCTTAAGGTGCCAGAGCAGAGAAATGAACCATAAATGAGAAACATCAAAAGTAACTTAGAGAGAAATTTTTTTTAATATTAAAGCGATGAATCACAGGCCAAATTAACAAGTAAAGGAATCCGCCTATAATGAAATCTTTTTTTCTAACATAACACTTCATTATAAAGGGAGTTTTTCTATAATAGTAGCAAGTGTAATTACATTTTTATATATAATTAGGACATTATTATCATTTCACCATATCAAAGTTCATTATAAGACATCTCCAATGCATTTTTCATAGAGCAAAAATAAAAAGAGAACAGGGGTCCTTCAATTAGGCTAGTATAAGGACATCCACAGAGACTGAGGGAAGCTGATCAAACAGCTTAGCCCAAAAGGGACCAGGTAGAAACTCACTGCTTCTCTGGCACAGGGAAGTTGCGTTTTTACATATCTTACTTGGTATTAATTATACTTTTCACCCTTCTCTTATTCCACTACATTGTTTGAGAGACAAAAACGCTTTTAAAGTTGTAATCCACCAGAACTGAATAGGGAAGATATGAAATCTCTGTATTCTATGAATTTGAGTCATGAGAGCTCTACCTTCTTGAGCATGTTGCTGTTATGCCCAGGAGGATACACCTGTGTCACCAGAAGGACATGCAGATAGAATCCATGTAAGGTGATCCATTTTCTGGATTCATTTGAAAGTATTTCAGTTCTCTTTTTTATTAATTTGAAAAACAATTTGTCTCTTTCCTCTTGCCAAAATCCCTTTCCTCCTGGTGAGGATTAAGGAACTACTGGGAATTGGTGCAAGAAAAATCAAATGTCATGTTGATTATTAGTTTGTATATTCCTTGAACGTTGATAAAACTACGCATAGCTTGATTATGCCCCACTTTCCTACTCCTGAAGGGGTTCATTATCTGACGCGTCCATACATGTAAATCCCTGCACGATTTTCTAATTGCCAGAAAAGGTATGTTCTCTTCCTCTTATAAAATGCATGTAAAAGTTCTCTGGTAGAGCAATAGGATGGACAGTGATTAATTCTGAATTAGCATTAGGCTGAGTGTATTGCATCCCATTTGTCTATTGGTCTGGGAGCAGGAGGGAGGTAGGTTAAATCACAAATGCAGTAGGAAACTGAGTATTTCTAGTGCCATTTAAAAACTTGCAGTCATTCACAAAGCTGGGAATAAGTCATAATGTGATCCTGACAATGTGGCTTTGGACACTGTACCTGTGTATATGTTCTGGGATTTGGAAAGGGAACCACCACATGATGTTGGACTGTGATATCTGGTGTCTGTCAATGTAGATGTGTTCCTTCTCTTCTCCAAGAATGCACTAATGCATATATAATACTCACTAGCATGTGACAACGGCCAGGTGAAAGAGATTATGAAATACAGAAGTGCTTGAAATGACTGCAGAGAAAATGGTCCATTCATCAGAGGAGTGCCTAACTCAGGTGCTCGCCTACTCTCCAGGCTGAAAGCACCTCAACTTGGCGATTAGGTTTGGGCAGTGGGAATTGCCTCCTTCAAGGCAGTTCAGAATAGCACAAGAGGTGCTTTGTACAGAAGGAATGCACGCCAAAAAAAGGAGCTCTTTCCTCATGTTCTCTTCCAGGCTGCTTCTATGCTAGAAAAAAATCAAGCCTGCATTTAAAGTATTATAAGTAAGGATTCAATTTCTAGAAAAAGATGAAAAAACATACCCAACCAAAAATCATCCCTTTGTTTTAATACTGTATTCCTGGCTGGTAAAAGCAGATTTTTGTTAGAATAGATTGGGGCTACACAAATTACCTCTGCTGCCAAAGCATCACCTGCTTTAGTCAAAGCTTGCACCTCACCGCACTGTTCCCTGACACACCTGTGCTGGCAGAAGGCTGTAATGCAGATCGGCTCACGGATGAGGCAAGAGGGGAAATGTGTGGATGCCCCACCTGCCCAGGAACAAAAAATGTCTTGCTCTGACTTTGTTCTAGAGGTGGTCTGTATTCACTATATTTCTAATAACAAAAAGTTGTGTCAAGTTGATTTCTGCACGTGAGCGGAAGATAATGCATGGCTATATAATTATTGTGGTGACCCCAAGTTTTACTGGCCTTACAATATTCGGTGATTGCCAGAAGGTAGCTAATGGATTGCCTGCTCAAATGGGAGTTTGCAGAGTGATGACTCTAGTGATGAGCATTTTATTTTGCTCATCTCAAATGATACCTCTAGTTGTAAAGCAATACATTTCAGTCCTGCATTTCGGAGATTCCCATTCTGTTCTGTTCTGCAGGCTGTTGTAACAACTCATTGTGCCCTGTATCATGAGGGCTTGCCACATTTTACCTAGAAATATTAAAAGAACATATTACTCTGTCCTGTCTACTGCCATGTAGAACACCACTGGCAATTAGTTTGTCCTTCCTGGAATAAGAATGACTTTCAGAATGGTGTAAATGTTTTTTGTGACCGCCTGTGTGTCTGGGTGTAAAATGTCACCCAAGAGGTACATGTCAGGCTCGGGGTTTTTCTTCACACTGCACAGGCAGAGGTTGGAGGAGGAACACCATCACGCACTGCCAACAGCCCTGACCATCCGCAGCCCTTCTGCTCACCTACAGCAAGCTGAGAGGCAAATGCATCGGTCCTGCAGGACTGAGAACAAGCTCATTCTTTTTTTTAGAGCAATAGTATAACATGGGTTATTGCACGCCTAAATTAAATCAAATGGATGTTCTTATGTTTCACTTTTTCACTTTCTCCTTTCTTTTATCTTCTAGCAACTTCCATTAATTATTTGCATTTAGCTTGGGATTATCTCCTGTTTGCTTGTTTTCCTCTCCCCATTCCTCTGGAATTCAAACCCTTCTATATAACCATCTATAGCCATCTACGTTATCCTCCCTGACTTTGCCAGATATCACCAGGATTTTTATCCTGTCAGGACAAAATTTAAACTATAATTCAGTTGTTACAAAATGGGGTAGTATTTGTTAGGGATCTGCCAGATCTTCCATAGGACACAAGCATTGCTAAAAGATTTAAAACAGAAAACTACGACTGTCACTAAAACTTCTAATCTCAGTTCCATTACAAATACCATAGGCGCAGGAGTTTCATGACAGAATAGTTGCATTTATTTTAATGGTTTCTGCGTTGCTGGAGTGAAAGAGAGAGGAGCATTGAGGAGGTTGATGTTATATATTACACTTTCAGAGGTGGACTTCTCTGCTCAAGTGAAATCCTTATGAAATCACTGGGCCCTGTTGGAAGAGCTGGGCTTCTCCCCAACTTTACTGGGATCTGTGAGACAAGATACAAAACACAGAAAGGTGAAGAGACCAAGACGGCAAGGATAGAATAGACTAGACTGGAATAGACTTCCCCNATTGAGGAGGTTGATGTTATATATTACACTTTCAGAGGTGGACTTCTCTGCTCAAGTGAAATCCTTATGAAATCACTGGTCCCTGTTGGAAGAGCTGGGCTTCTCCCCAACTTTACTGGGATCTGTGAGACAAGATACAAAACACAGAAAGGAGAAGAGACCAAGATTTTGGTCAAGATCACCACTTTTGACCGGCATTATGTTATGTTTGATGCACCCCAGGATGTGGTTTGCCCTCTTGGCTGCCAGGGCACATATTGAGCCTGTTGTCGACCAGCACCCTCAGATCCCTTTCTGCAGGGCTGCTCTCCAGCCACTCCTCTCCCAATTAATACTTGTGCCTCACATTACTCCATTCCAGGTGCAGAATCTGGCATTTTGACTTGTTAAATTTCATCCCAATTCTTCAATCTGTCCCAATCCCTGTGCAAGGCCTCTTGTCCCTCAAGAGTCAACAGCACCTCCCAGTTTGGTATCATCAACAAACTTGTTGATGGTANTCCTCAGGAAGCTGTAGAGAGCGATGAGGTTGCCCCTCAGCCTCCTTTTCTATAAACTAGACAAACCCAAAGTCCTTAGCTGCTCCTCATAGGACATTCCTTCCAGCTCGTTCACCAGCTTTGTTACCCTCCTCTGGACACATGCAAGGACCTTCACATCCTTCTTAAATTGTGGGGCCCAGAACTGCACACAGTACTCAAGGTGAGGCAGCACCAACACTGAATACAGCGGGATAATCACCACTTTTGACCGGCATTATGCTATGTTTGATGCACCCCAGGATGTGGTTTGCCCTCTTGGCTGCCAGGGCACATATTGAGCCTGTTGTCGACCAGCACCCTCAGATCCCTTTCTGCAGGGCTGCTCTCCAGCCACTCCTCTCCCAATTAATACTTGTGCCTCACATTACTCCATTCCAGGTGCAGAATCTGGCATTTTGACTTGTTAAATTTCATCCCAATTCTTCAATCTGTCCCAATCCCTGTGCAAGGCCTCTTGTCCCTCAAGAGTCAACAGCACCTCCCAGTTTGGTATCATCAACAAACTTGCTGATGGTACATGGGACAACAAATCTGTGGCCCGCCCATGTGCAGGTGTAGACAACTGTCAATGTAATCGCAAGTCTCCACTAACCTCAGTTATCTTTTGGGCTTTCTGTCAACATTACAGCACAAATGACTTTTAAAGCAGGTCTGTAAGGAAACAGATGTGGGCACCTTGGCTTCAAGTTACATCGCATCATTTAGTCTGGCACAGGGGCTGCTCAAGGCCACTGTTGAGCTTTTAAATCTTTTCTGCTATTTCAAAAATACAGAGACATTCCCTTCCTTATTTACCAAATCAGCAAAGACAAAATCATGAAAATATTACTTGCTATGTAGTGCCATGTGAGCAAGGTTTGGATGACTTAGAAAATAAAAAAAACAGTCAAGTATATATATTGTGTTTACCAAAGGAATTCTTTTAACTGTTCAAAAAAAGCATGTCACTTCATCTTTGCAGTACAAACCAGGTGAATCACCATTTTTAATGTATCATTGCATATACAGAGTCAGTAGTTACGCAGATTTCATATTTTATTAATTACAAGGATCTTAATTATTTTGCTGCACTCACAGCCAGGAAAAAATGGTGACGTAGAAAACTCCCAAGCTTCCTAAATTCCTGCTGTGCCTTCTCTCCCACAGCACTCTTCACCTTGCAGAGCAGCTTCACTCTTTGAAAAAATAAAATACTAATTTTTAGAGAGAAAAAAAGAAGACATAAAAATGATTTGGTGTAGAGCAAAAATGTGTAAAACCAACCATAAGAGGAGGAAGATGAGACTACTGTAACGTTATATTTCTTTATATCTGAGAAAGTAATGCAACAGCTGTTGTTTAGGATACGTCTATGAAGTCTGCAATAGGATGAAAAGATGCTGAAGCCAAATAATAACATTACTGTATGCTGATCCTGACTGCATGAACTGTTGTCCCTGGGTTCCTCAAAGCACTAGCCATGGCTGCAGGATCTCAGTTTGGAGTGATCCATGCTTGGCAAGTTCAGAGAATGAGCGAAGTAGGCTGTTGTCTATTTGAAAGACTGTAGATGTCCCCATAACCATTCATCACTTCAGAGACTGACTTTCAAAGTGTTTATGCAGTGGCTGTTTGCCCTTTGGCCTTTTCTATAAAAGATTTTTTGCACTCACATAAATACATGGTGGCAGCACTGTCAATTTCTGGTGCAGGAGTGCTGAGCTAGAGGAAATCAAAACTCAAAGACCCGGGTAAGATGCTGAGAGTCCAGTTTCTTGCACTGAAACTTTTAACACTTGGCCTTCTACCTGAAATCATTTGAGTTTAATTTTCTGTGACGCTGAGCATTGACACAACTCTTCTTAGCTGTTGTTAGTTGTGGGAGCCCAGCATCTTTTAGATGAAGGAGGAGGAGTAGAAGGAGGATAGCAGGAAGAAATATAGACCTGGACATCAAAAAGGCAAGAGACCTAAAACGAAGACCACTAACAAGTGTTTAGTCAAAAATTCTGCCTTGGTTTTGCCTCTCTGTAGAGTAAGGATGTTAATAGTTACATCTCTCAAAAATGGATTTTAGGGATTTCAGTATTTGTTAAAGCCCTGAAGAAATACTGTTTGTTCCCTTTAATTAAGTTCTTGGGAAGAAAGCGAGTTTAGTGTTAACATGATCCTGTCTGCCTCTCCTTCCCCTAGAGAGCTATTCCCATCCCCAGTAAATGGCCCGTATTGCACTTCAGATATGGCAGGTAGAACAACAGCATGAAATTTTGCCTATGGGACCTTTGTTGTTTTTCTTACTGCCTTCTGCAGCAAAATAGATGTTTGCCTGCAGAGGAAAAGAAACATGTTAATAGGGATGTGTTTTGTTTCATATTTTTAATTAACCTTTGTTTTCGAACGTGGGTTTCATGCCCATAAAATAAATGTTGCCATTTCACTCAAGTAAGTGATTGCAACAGAAAGCATGGCACAGCTTCCACCTGCCCTTCTGCTAGATAACCCCATTGGGGTGGTAGCTGGGCTGTGGTGCTATTGCCTTCACAGGAACAAGGATGGCGTAAGGAAAGATGGAGCCATACCTGTCTTGTGACATGGGAAGGGCTCCGGTTCCAGCTCTGTGATGTGGCTTTCTTCCCTGCCCAACCCTGTGGCCCTCAGTAGGCACACGCTTGGGGTGTAGGTGAGCTTTTGGAGCAATAACCAGAGACCTCCTCTCCTCTAAAAGAGTTGCCTTCTTCTTTCAGAGTAACAGGAGTAGTAGTTTGGGTCTCCGCTCCTCCTGAGGGCTATTTCTGTTCTCCTCCTACTGTGATGGGGTTTGCTTGCCATTTAAAACAGTAATGAGATTAATAAATCAGTTTTTCTCTCACATAAATATTAACACAGTTCTCTGCAAACTTAGGCAGGCATCAGTGATTTTATTTAACTTAGATCATATTCAGGATTTTTTTCTTTATGGCCGAGAGTGTTAGAGGCATTTTATTTCAACAAATGATGTGCTTCTGCTGAACTCACAGAATTCATGAACCTTGACTGGGAGGTACAAGCCTGTAGTTCTTCCTAAAGCCACATCGTTGTAAGTCATTAAGGCCAGAGATGTCTCCAGAACTTCCCTCACTGTTGGTATTCTCCTTTCCTAGGAGCAGGTTTCAGCATGAACCGATTGTTTTGATGGTGACAGTAATGTGCTTCTAGTGACTATTTCTCTTGGGCCCCCCTCTTCTTTCTGTTACTGTCCATTACAGACAATCCACCAGTGCCCATCCAATGAGGCATTTCTCAGAAAATTCCCGAGCATGCTGCAAATGCACTGGTAATTGTAATATTGTACGAATCCTCACCCTGTTTTTGACCAGGTGAATCACTGCTCAACTGCAGAGTATGCGTTGCCTCAGTTACTGTAATAGGACAAACAATCCATAAAATAAACACAGAGGAAGAAATAAAATCAGTCAAAGCAAAATATGCACCTTGGAACAAGGCTATTAAAAGATTACTGAGAGCTACTTCAAGGACTGTAATGTCTGTCAGACGTGTAGTACTAGAACTAGATGAAATGATTCAACTGATGCATTAAATGCTTTCAGTATAAGCAAGTGGAAAAACTCAGTGAAGAGACACAGCCCTTGAGTTGGGTAAGCAGCGTGACAGCTGGTGAAAAAACTGACAAAATACATTTGCATAGAACAATTCATTTATACAAGATGGTACTGAGATGAGCTCGATAACAGATGCCTGCAATTGAGGAAATAATATCTGAATTGGCTGGCAAAGGCACAGACTGTCTCGCAACCAGGCAATTTTGTATTAAGCAAGCAATTACTTACCTTAATCTCCACACTACAGTAGAAATGGGTGCCTGAGAGAGACAATATGGATTAAATTTGCTGTAAAAGAATATTAATGCTGCCAGCCAAAAATGCTAAGAGGACTCCTTGAGATAAATATCCGGGTGATCATTGTGCTCAGGTATAGTAATTTGAAGTTAGCACAAAGCCAAGGTAGCTCATGTCTGCAACATCCTTTTACTTCGAAGAGCAAGCTAGGGAAGCATAACTAAAATAAGGGAAAAACAAGAGAAGTGATGACTGTCAACAGTGTTATGTAGGGGTCACGCTGTCTGTTACGAGTGTACCTTGAACCTGGAAAGGCTAAAGCAATGTGACAGCTGCCCACGCCTGAAGTATGTCAACTGCCTAGAGGAAGGAGGAAGGAGAGACTAAGAAACTATTAATATCTGTAAGTTTTCTGAACTAAATTGCTTCCAAGCATTTAAGGTGTCAGTTGAACAAAGATGCAACACAGACATAACTGCTTCAGCTTGGTGTATCCAGTATGTAACTCCAGGAGCAAGTGACCAACTGTTTAATGTACAAATGATTCAGAAAGTAGGGACAAACATATACTGTGATACCAATAAGAAAGTGTCTGGGCCATTGCTTTTCCTAAAAGGACACCAGGTAGCTTTCATATCAAACGTGCTGTTATCAATGGAATGCAAATTATGAAAGTCAATATGAAAACTGGCTTTTCAAATGGAAAATTTGGCCAGTTCAATTTTGCAATCTGAAGATTGCGAACCAATGTGAAAATGAGCATGACAAGCTGTAACTTTTCTTAAAACCAATAGGAGTGTCTTCAAAATGCTTTCACTGCATGCAGCTAAAATATCTCTGTTATTTTTATGCCCTAGTTTAGAGTAATCCAACAAGGAAAAGATTATGGTATGTATCCAACCTAGAGAACAGCAGTATTATAATATTGTAATAGAATACATCTGAAATCTTGAACCTGCAAAAAATAGAAAAAATGTGTAAAGCCTCCAAATCTATCAACCAGACTAGTTATGAGGTAGTTTTAAGAGAGGTTGAAAACAACCAAAGACGTAAACAACAAGAAACAATTAAACGTTTGTCATTCTGTCAGTCTGGCCAGACATCAGGAGCAAAGGAGCCCATGTACATGGCAAGTTCAAAGAATAAGATCCCGTATACCAGTAACTCCTTGTAATACCTGGGTCATTGAAAACCTGAGCTCTGAAGAACAAGAGCAGCTCTCAGATAGAAGTGCAAGTGCTCTGAGGAGGCAGTGTTACCACATGCTGGCCAAACATCACCCAGGTTAGCAGCGACCTGAGAAGGGACCTTTCCCATTAGCGAAGCAAAAGCTGCCAAATCTGTATTTCTTTCTGGTGTGCAATGCTTAAGACAAATATGAGAGCAGAAAAACAAGAAACCAGGCACAAATTGCATGAGATGCGTCAAAAAAAGGAGGTCTGGACAGATTATTCCATGGTCTCTTTGCAGCCTTGCCTTCGGTAAGAAATGTTTGGTTCTCAACTGTAAAACTGTTTGTGTACTTTTTATTGTAACTCTAGATGTCTAATTATCATCAAGCACAGAACCGAGCTGACATTTCCTAATTACTTTTTTTTCCAGTTATCTGAACAAGTGTGGCAGTGCTGTTTAGATTAGGTTTGTTCTGTTTCACCAGGATATTTTAGAACAATGTGATTATGCATGGTTGCACCTAGCTACTACTATCATGACAAGTACAGAAGTTAAATTATGAAGCAAACGTAAGCTTTGAAGAAATTTTTATTTAATCTGTATTCCCCTGTTTCATCTGCTCATCCATCCAGCACAATCTGCATCATTATTAACCACACCATATTTCTAAAAAAAGAGTATAAAAAGTAAGACATCTGTGTTATAGCATTAATATATTCAAAGGTTTTTACTTTCATCTTCCAGGCATTAACACTATGTAAGTGCAATGTAGGCGCAACTTACAGCATCGATGAGATACCACAAGAAAAACGTACTAAGCGGCAAAAAAGAAGGAAAAAAAAGATACAAGTAGACTGAGTATTATGTAAAAAGAGGACTTTTATTCATAAATAGAGCACTTTCGCCTATTGCTCCTATATAGCTTTATTTCTAATTGCTACCACAATTTTTAAGGCACTGAGGCAAGCCTCCAGCAGTGTGCTGAAGGTGTGTTTGTGCTGTTATGCCCTCTGGCTTTGCTGCCAGCCTATTCCCTTAGATCAGAGCCAGAAGGCAGACTGTTTTCGAATACCGATCACCTCACCCGGACCTAATCCTTTGAGTTCTCTTTGGCATCTATTCCTTCTGCCAGTTTCCTCTTCTGTTCCTCTCTTTTCTTCTGAAGTTGACAACAAAGACATCCTCAGGGCCCTCCTTGATGTAAGACCACTCTTGATGTTGTTACAGTGTGGTTTTTTTTTTGTACCCTAAAGTTGTGCTACTTTTATATTCAGCTAGCACAATATTTGCACACCAGAAGATAAAGAAAATGAGAATATGTTACACAGAATGATAGTTTCTTTTTTATTTGTACACCTTGGTCCTTTCAGTGGAAACCTTTTTTCTTTTCCTGTCATTCATCTACATACCTGATCAAGAACCTAAAGGTATCTTTTTACAGGCTGTGCTGCTTATATACCTTAAATTGGCCTGACCTGCCACTTTTAATTTTAAAAAGATGGCTGTATGGGATGTGGATGAATATGGAATTTCTATGAAGCACAAAACTTTTGAACGGTTCCTGTCCTCTGTGATAGTGAGTTTTAAAAGGGAAATCTCCAAAGAGCTAATTAGTAGACAAGTAGAGCTCAGGCTGAACAAAGCTGAAAAGATAGCAGATAACTAAAAGGACCTGGCCATAGCTGACAAAAATCAAAGCACTGACAGAGAGCTGGCAGTAACCTTGGGCTGCTAACTGACAGGGACAATAAAAAAAGCCTCTGAGTGTGGCAGAGAGTGACAGCCACAACCACAGGCTCTCTAAAGAGCCTGAAACCTCCACCAAAACGAAGATATAATCTTCTGCCTGGCAGCACCATATACTTTTCCCTCCCATTCCAAATTGGGGAAAGCGGAGCTTGTCTAAATAATTCTGCTACATGAATGTGAACTGAGAATGGAAACGTCCAAGACCGGCGTGCAAAGTTTAGTGGCGAACCCATGGTCGGAGGGGACATGTCTGCAAAAATGTAGGTTTGAATGAGGGAAAGTGAAGGGTTCCTTTGCTTACCCTGACACTTCTGCTGGAGCAGCCACACAACTGCTTGACTCTTACTCTCTGTAAACCTTCACCAGATAAATATATATAGAACAAACTATGAAAGACATTTAGTCACTTCATGCTCCCTGAACTGTAATATAAAATGGACAACAAAATTAGCTTCTCTGCAGTTGGCGGGGCAGGGGAGATGCTTATTGCTGCATCATGTTCATAGAGGAAAATGTACTTGATCTGATTCTAGAAGTCACTTAAATTTCACTTAACAAATCCAGGCAATTCTTTATATTTGTATGCCCTCACTGATTGCAAACATTTGCACACTGTGACCAACAACCTCTGAAGCCCTGTTCAGCAAGCAATCATTCACGAAATAAGATACTGAGGAAATGTACACACGTAGCAGGTAACACACTGGACCAGCAACCATGAAAATTTGTAATGCAAAAAAGCCTTGGAGATTGTTTCATAAGACAGTAGAGATGGTAACTGCAGGGACGCTAAGGCTGCAGAATGCAGAGAGCATTTATGAAATGGCAGCATCATTCCTGAAATCACCATGACAAGAATTTGGGTGTTGCTTTGGGGCATATTCAAGTTAAGACAAAGATTCTAAAACTTGATTTATTTATATCTCAGTGTCCTACCTGTAACCAATTTATCTTCCTTCATATAGTGAAACAGGGACCGACCTTCTTCAGAGGTGGCCAGTTTCTTTTGTCCTACAAGCTACAGTGAGCTTACTATATATCAGCAACCCCCATAAGGCCTAGAAAACTATAACACAATTACTTGGGAAATCTCTCTTGTTTTTGTGAAGATGATTTTAAGGTTAAAGAAGAGCTGAAATTTTCTTTATACTCTCCAGAAAATCTTGGCAGCACTTAATAATCCTTGGTTTATCCAGTCCTAAACCAGTCACTATGCCACACTGTCTTGGATATGTATGTTTAACTTGATCTTTCAGCTAAATGGTCAGGTCTGAAATGTCATGCATGCATTTGAAGCATTAAATAAGGCTCAGAAGTAATATCTGCCCAAGACTTGCAAGAAAAATGCATATAACTCAGTATTATTATTTCAATTTGCTTAAAAGCTTGAAAACGTCTAAGTCTTGCTTTCAGAATTAACACTGCTGTTTAACAGTTTTAGAGGATATCCAAAAGCTTATAGAGATTGGCCTGCAGCTTCTAATCTTTTGCTTCACTTACACCTGTAATTTAGCAACCTCAAGACTGGGAAATTATTTTATTTAGAAATTGTAATCCTAAACGAGAACACACAGGCTGCTTAAGAGAACCTCTGTGTGGTGGGACAATTACACACAACAGGGCATCCTGCAGACAGCCCACAGTTTATACTTGCAGTCAGAGCCAGGCTCTAGATGAGAAACTTGATTAAAAAACTATCATAGGATCCTTTGAATGTTAATATTTTTTAAAAATTTAATTTATCCTATTTGCCACCTATTTTTATTCTCTTTTTCATATGACCAAAATAGCCTTTGGCTGTGCTGCATTTCTCCTTCCTCTAAACCATATCCTTCATTCTCAGTCTTTGGCCTGTCCTGTCCCCCCTAAGATTTCTTTTCCCCTTCTTTCATGCTACATGTCTTACAGTCTCTTTTTAAGCCTTTGAGCTCTTCTTCATGGCTTCCACTTTCTTCTCCGCAGGTGTTCCTCATTCCTTACCTACATACATTTCCCCTGCACTGGATACATTTCCCACTCCCTTCCCTCAGAAAGTAACTTTACTCTTCCACGGATGTGTTCTTTATTCATTTTATGACAGAAGTCTATAAACACATATGAACCAAAATGACATAAAAAGGCCAACAAGAATATGGCCGTTTCAGGCTTTTTCTTGCTTATTCTTCAAGAAAATTTGCTTTGACCATTTCTCCTCTCCTTTCTTTCTCAAAGTGCAGTGTTCTCTATTTTACTGTGTTGTATTAGCAACTGCCCCCGCTTAAAAAAAGGTTCACAGCTTCATCCTCTATTCTTACACCGATACACTGAAGAGCAAGCTTTTAAAATCTGGGGTTTTTTTAATCTTAGCGTTTTAATTCCTCGCTGGCTAAAGGGCTGGTACAGGTTAACATACTGACACATATATATACTAAAACCATCGTCAATTGGTTTTGGAAGGTAACGTTGTACTGCATTATACTCAATGCATTCAAAACGAATACAGTTTATAAGGGTGACATTCATTTCTGGTAGCAACTGAAACAAAATTGGACCAGTTTAACTGAGATTGACATTAATATATCACTGAGCAGTTAGTTATATCACATGAATTAGATATTAGAAATTCAAGAATCATTTGTTATGCTTTTAGTACAAATTTTCCTGACATAAGTGAGATAGAGATAAATAGCCAGTCACAAAGATGTCATCTGGTCTCTTTGGGGCTATATTGATGATTCCTGCTGAGAAACTCTAGCAGCAGTTTACCATGCAATCAAATGTGGAACTGGGCATCCATGTTTTTTGTAGGGAACTTTTATGATTGGTTCCTCACTTTTTAACATTGATTTTTATGAGGTGCATGTGTGTGTTTTAGCAGAAGAAACTCAACTGAGAAACTTTGGAGTCACCTCCATTTAACTGACATTAAAAGAAATGTCATAGGGAAAAAATGAGTTCTACTTTGTTACTACTTCCAGTGGAGGGAGAACAGCTGTAGGTCATGAGGCTTTATTTTGAGTGTTACTCAGATATACCTCTACTTTCCTTTTCTCAGAACTACCTTGCACAGCCCTTCTGGACACCAATACATTCACAGTTCCAGTAATTACCTTCAAATTGTTGATACTTTTTTTTTTTTTTAAAAAAAGATAATTATTTGCATTATCATATCTTCTTTTTATAGGTTGCATCTGTATTGTTATATTATGTTCAATTGTTCAAAATCTTGTCTCCCAAGGTTTGGGAGAATTTAGTAGCAAATTTAGAAATGCTGCATTCTTGTTCTGGTTCAAGACAAAAATTCAGAAACGCCAGAATTTTCTCTTGGGCAATTCCCGCAGACATTAACATTAACTTCTGCTGAGGCTGTGTATTCTTTCTGAAGTACAGTTTTGTGACTTTGGATCTTGTGGACAGCATTTGTGTTCAGCAAGCGTTTCTGACGCCTATAGACAGGATTTGTTTACCTATAGCAGTATGGCAATCAGCAGTTTCTCATACGGTGTACAGGCTCCCTTTCTTTCAACAAAAGTGTCCACTTCTCAAAAGATGCTTGATGAACATAGTACCCATTCAGAAATGTCCAAATGGAGATGTGTATTACAGATCAGCTCTTTTTATTTATTGTAGCCTTACTGGCAGGATATGAGTCTTCCTGTTTAGCTGTCTTTTACCCGGGTCGGTACAGTGGGAGCGTGTCCTCTCTGTGCACACAGAGCCCGTTGGCATTGATGAATAACTAGATGCGGCTGTGAGCCTGAGAGGACTCGGGCCTCATGGGCCTCATCTCACTCTTCTGAAACTAGTTCTACATTCCAGTGATGTAAATGAAGGCGTCCCTCATACAGCAGCGAGAAGCAAGAGCAGCTATGTGCTTGAAGTGCCTTTTCTTTTAATATGCACATTCCTTGAGTGCTGCCTGAAATGACCAACAGCAGAATGTAAAAATGAAAGCTGAAGCTTCTTCTGCCAACGCAATCCCAAATCATCTGTTACAGCAGGCTGAATATTTACTGAAGAAACATAGTCACAAAATTAAATTAATATGAACACCGCCAACACAGCCTCACAGAGAAAACGCGGAAAAATCTAAAAATCTCTTTTCTCCTAGTCATACTACACTGCATATCCTTCAGTAGTTTTCTTTCTTTTTAAGTATAATAAAGCTACCAGACACTGCATGCATATTTTGGTCCAGTATAGAGAGATTTTCTGGAGCCAGGGGTATCTTTAGGCAACAGCTACAAAGGAATACTTTGTGTATATCTGGTTTGTGAGAACTGTGTCTGAAAAATGAATAGAAATTTTTCTCTTATTATTATAATTTTGAAGTAGTTTGTGTCCCATTAGTTGAATGGGATCTTTTTCAATCTTTTCATTAAAAAAAATTTGCTTTGTTCTTCATCAAACATTTTATTTAAAAAAAAAAAAGAATCTTTTATTTAAATAATAATAAAACCCATGTTGAAGCTATTGCTGCTAAGTGTGTTTTAGAGACACAACAAACAATCTAGTGGTTGCTAGAGTTTTTGCTTTTTGTTATGAGGAAATGGCTTCTGGTAAAACATACCTGATGGAAAAGACATGTTTTTGCTGGAAGTGTGTGCAAACTAGATTTTTGGCTATTTTTGACGGACAAATAATAATATCAGGAGCCAAAAGTGGTTTCTTCATACATTTATTTGGCAAAGAAAAACAGAAATTTTCCTTTCGGAGATTCATCTCCACCCTGTAATGCATTCAAGCCGAGCTAAATCTGATGTCTCTTCGTGTAGTAGAGGATGTGCCTGCTTGCTTGCTGTGGTGGGATTGCTCACAGGGAAGCTTGCAGTTGCTTCCAGATTGTTTCCAAACACATGAGTTTTATGGTTTGAGTTACTGATTAAAGGTCACTTCTCTATTTGTATTCTACTTTGACGCTTCAGATGAGATGAAAATCTTGAATTATAAAGCTATTTAGGCAGCTATGAATTGTGCTGAGCAGTGAGAGCTCAGAGTTCAGCTCCCTGCTGACTAAAGAAGCCCCAGATTGTTCCCCCAGAAGCTTCAAGGGCTCATCTTTTTGAAGACACTTTGTTGAGACTATAAACTGTGTTTTTGGAGGAGTCTTTTAATTGACAGTGGCTCTATTAGTCTAATGTATTTTAATACCGTACATGCTTTTAGTCTCATAAGCATATTTTATAAATCAAAAGGGAGATGCGTGATTGTATATAATGCATTCAAAGAGAATATTAACACTATTTAAAAGAACAAAATATACAGCATATGGCAATAAGTATGAAATAAAAATGGGACTACACAGTAACCTCTTCACATTAAAAATGTTGCTCATTCACATGAAAAGGTGTTAATTGCCTTGAAGTGTAAACTACAATTAATTATCAACATTCACCTTCTTTGCCTGTTCACTGACTGCAGTAAAATGATTCCTGAAATGGATCTGGCCTAGTGACACTCACATACCTGTGCCTGATGATTTTAAATGACACTTCTGATCTCAGGTCACAACAGCCTCATGGGGCATTGCACTGAACGACTACAGGACTATCAGAGCTCTCACTGTGCTGAGTTGTATCTCTTTGCCTTCCCCAAGTTTTCATCAGATGAAAATTGATGTGAGGGTGACAAATAGCCTAGGCAGAATGATCTTCAAATCTTAAGTCCATTTTGTGTGCTTTCATTAAAAAGTTTCACTCCATTTCTTAAATATTGTCCCAACATAAGTTTCTGACATACATTTCTTTGGGGGTGGGAGGGGGAAGGCAGTCCAAGGACCTTCTCACTCCAAATAGCCATCAGAACGATGTTTGCCAGAATTTCAGTGAACACACCAGTTGTTAATTCAATAGCACGACTGCAGATTAGCTCAACTGACGTTCCAGTTGCCTTCCCTTGCTTTCCCCAAATTACCCCACATGAATGAAGAAAACACAGGAGAATTCTCACACAATAATTCATGGAAGTGCTTGCTTTACTCCAGTGCAAGGGAGACAAAAATATGCTCTGAAGACCCTAATTTACACTTGTTTGGTATTATGGCTTTTGGATGCAGAAGCCAGAAGTGTTAACTTGACTCTGTTGCTGTGTAACAACGAAACATTGAGTGTTGATTCTGCATAGAAATTTTCAGTGTGCTTAGTCTTGTGGCAATGAACACCAGTAAAATCTTTTAAATACCTCATAAGTCAGATAGGAAAAGGAAACAGTTAAAGTACCAAAGCTGTACAGTATTACATGTGGCTTTCTAAAGTTACTTATTGTCTGTCTTTTCATCTGTAAAGTTCATGCTAAGGAAAACGACAGTCATTTGACTGTAGTTACCTGTTGCTAACTGCTCCATTTTAGTGGGAAAGAAAAGAAACTTGCTGCAGCTTTTTAATCATCTCCTGGCTCTACAAAGACATGGGGAAAAAAAGTATTTAGATTGAGCAGAAAGCACTAGGAAATACAGGAGTTACAGTTCACTTTTTTCTATGTTTTTATTAACATTTTTTATAAAGGTTATGTTTATATATTCTGATCCTTTGTGATATTCAAAGTTAAGCTTTCAGTAGGTATAGGCATACAAACATTAAAAAATGACACCCATATTAGGGTGTTTTTTTCATTTGCAAAGTGGCTGTTCTATTTCAGTTAGGCTAACTCAAACAGGATCTTGAATTAAATCTGGAAAGGCACTCAAATCAGGTAGAACACTTCTCAATCTTCAGGAGTTTATGAATTATAATAGCCTTTGGCTAATCATTTCACAAGATTTAGAGCCGTTGAATATTCAGTTGCTGACTGTCAACCTTGTCAGAGGATAGAAAGACCAACGTGATGAAAGAATCAGCTGTTATCAGTGGCTTTTCTCAACTACCCTCAAAAACAGGCCTGACAATAAGAACAGTCAGAAAAACGCAGAAGATCTAAACCCAGACATCAGAAATGCTTTCTGTGGGAGCTGTTTGCATCTTTCTAAGTAGCAGGCAAAAGGTCTACTCCAAGTGACCCTGTCTAACAATCAGAACATCTTGTACAATATAAAAATTACACAGCATGAAGTCTAGACCACCAAAAGATGATAGGTTGGTTCTCGTCATAGATGTGTTAAGAGTGCTCATCTACCTGTCAATAGTGACGCAAGAGAATTCAGCCCAAAAGTCTTGACAAAATATTGAATTAAATGTTCTGCCCTCCACTAAGATAATAATAGTGATATCCCATTAATCTGCCAGATACCTTTAACAAATAAATTGGTGTTCATTTTCCAGTAGGTTTGGTTTTATTTACCATAGGCAATGTATCAGCAATTTAATGGTCAATATTAAAACCTGGATTATAATTTGAAGACTTAGGACAAAATCACGGTACTTAGAGAGTCTTAAAATTTGCCTGGGAGGACAACCATGCCAAAGAACTAATAAGATAAATTTACAAGAGGTGTAGATATTATCATACGCTGTAATGAATATGGCAACACATTAACTCCCTAAAATAATGACTTTGCAGTCAGGTTATGTTTTATTTATAGCCTTATCACTTGTTTTGAAAAATTACTACCTGTTTCTTATTTTAATTAGTCGCAATCTCCAGAATCCAATGAAGGGTACTAGCAGCATTAGACAAGAGAAGCCTCTTTTCACCCACAAATAATCCAACACAAATTGCTTAGCAGCCATCAAACACTACTTCTCCAGCTCCATCCTTTCAATAGATCTACAAACCCTTAGTGATAGTTGCAAACGGGCTATGTAAAGCAGAGACACACTGGCACCTGCCATTTTTAAAGCTGTTGAGTTGAAAATCCAGTCCCTAAGTATTCCAGAAATTGCCTGTCCTCTCCAAGATCAACCCCAATACAATCAGACACACCAAAACATATGCAATTTAAGAGAGACTTTTGATGACATATAAAACAAGAAGTGTAATATAAGACAAATTGTTCTTTTCCTCCTCATATAATGATGGAGGCATTATTAATTCAATTGCCAAATTTACATCTTTTCAATTAGCAATTTTGTGTGATGTGTTGTTAAAACCTTCTACCAAGATCAGGAAATTCAGGCTCTGCCCTAGTTCTATCATAACCCTTCAGTATGAGATGGAGTAAATTGTTTTCTTCTACATCAGTTGTCCATTGATAAATGGGGATTACAGTGCCTTTCACGACAGATGGATGGTGGTGAAAATTTACTGACAAACCTGTTACTCACAGGATAAAAGCATGTGCTTTAAAAACCATTTCCCTTCTTTGCTAGTGTTGATCATCCTGGGAAATGGGTAAGTAACAGATGGTTTCTTGACAGTATGGAGGTGGGAATGTCTATTTTTTTTTTTGGTCTTTTTGAGAGAGTTTTAGAAAAATGTAAACTGGGGGCAGGGGAGATTCTAGGCTGCAAATAAGACTTATTTAACAACAGTTAATAAAGAGTGAATGGTAAATATAATCATTTAAAGGAAAACTGAGGCCAGCTGCTTTCCTAAAATGAATCTGTGCTTTTTAATATCAACTAAATATTGGTCTGAGCAGTTTATGCTAACCTGTCTGAATTCAGATTAGGTTAGCAATAAGAGAAGGTTTCAATTACCAGAAGATTGTTCCAATTAAACTTGAATGGGTAAGCAATTTTTAAAGATAGCAAATGGTACCCTTTCACTGATACTGCTGCAAGCAACCCCTGCTAGGGAAAAAAAGTGATGTTTGTTCCTTGTAGTTCTTTTCTGAGGAATCATTTACTCTTAATCAATAGTGAAAATAAATGCTACCTCCTACATCCAGGTATACTGAGTATCAGCAATTGTATCTCAAAGACCGCAGACAGAAACACTGACAGAAAGTTTTGAAGATACAGCGATTGCCTTTAGAAGAATCACTTAAGTGTTGGTAAAAATAAAATTGCACAAGTAACTAAGTATTACTCTGATCTAAATAATACTGTTGATGCAACTAAAGATAACTTGGGACACAGCTAAAGTGACTCCTGGGGCTGCCTTATTAGCAATAAATGAACAAAAGGAGGGAAAACATAACAGGCTGTTGGAAGAACATCAGTTCAGTAAAATGGACACGAATCTAATGGAGATGTCAGAGTTTCAGAGTTATTTTCAGAAAGAAAGGCTATTAAAACTGTTTTCACCAATAAAATCAGATGATGTACCCTCTTGTAAACAAGACGGATTACTTGCACATGTGCCAAGAATGCACTGAGATAAGGAACTGACTGGAACAGAATAAGGGGAGTTGGATGGTTTTTGTCTTGGATACTGCAAAGATGCTTGTGTATTATTTATAAACAATGGTGTTCTACGTAGTTGCTTTAAATGGCCAAGCCTAGATTTCTCAAGCACAACAGTACCGGGTGTACCATTATAGAAGCAGGAAGAAAAAAGACAAAAATAAGTAGATTGAATTAATGGTTCCATTCATGTGGATTTATGTGTTCTGTCTAGCCTGGCAGCCTCATTCATCCAGGGAAAGGTGTTGCCTAGACTTAGTAAATACCTTGGGATTCAGGCATAATTGATTCAATTAAAAATAATAACAGAGAATCATAGAATCGAGTCCAACNCTAGGTTGGAAGGGACCTGTAAGATCATCGCGTCCAAACATTAACCTAACTGGCAAAACCACCACTAAACCATGTCCCTAAGCACCACGTCTACCCATCTTTTAAATACCTCCAGGGATGGTGACCCAACCACTTCCCTGGGCAGCCTGTTCCAGTGTTTGATAACCCTTTCGGTGAAGAAATTTTTCCTGATATCCATCCTAAACTTCCCCTGGCGTAACTTGAGGCCATTTCCTCTTGTCCTGTCACTTGTTACTTGGGAGAAGAGACCAACCACCACCTTGCTACAGCCTCCTATCAGGTAGGTGTAGAGAGTGATAAGGTGTTCCCTCAGCCTCCTTTTCTCCAGACTAAACAACCCCAGTTACCTCAGCTGCTCCTCATAAGACGTGCTCTAGACCCCTCACCAGCTTTGTTCCCCTTCTCTGGACACGCTACATCTCCTTCTCTAAAGTGTACTTATATATTTACAAATAAAATGAAAGTTATTATCCAAGTGCTACAATGCGGAAACTAAGACGCTGAATGTTATGTGATTACAATAAGCTTGTCCTGCAAGCTAGTGACAGAGTCCACCAGGGTTAGGAATGGAACCAAACTTGATGTTATTGCCACTGGGGCACGTTGATTCCCCTTAGGCAAGGACTGTATATATGAGAAACTCAAGTGGCACATTTTTTTAAAATGTATTGGATTAGCTGCTTAACAGAAATACTGGTTTATGTTTTGGATATATAGAACAAAAGTTAGCAAAAGCACTCATTGACTCAAGTGGGTCAAGATCAAGCCATACAATAATAACTAACAGATGTATCATGCATCAAAACAAACTACCTGGAACCTCAGATCACAGAAATTTGCTACGTGGAAAGATATATTAGGTTATCCATTGCTTCCTGCCTGGTTATGACTCTTTATGACAAAAGAGGTTACTTTTTTTCCTTTCTTTTTTGTTAGCAGATCCAAAGGCTTTGTCTTCTCTTCCTCAATGCCTTCACTTCTCACCTTCCATCTCAGCTCTAGTCCCATCTTGAACCTCCCATCTGTGCCTTCATACACTTCTCCCTGCACCAGATTCACAGTTCTGAGGCTCCACAGGACTCTCCCTCTTTTCCTACCCAAAATACTGAAAGACACAGTGGTACAAAAGAGGCATTGTTGGGAAAGGGGATGGGAGGCATAGAGCTTAATCCAGCTTCCAGCCCTGTCTCTCCATTCTCCCATGCCTCAACATCAACACACAGTTCTACCCATACGTGGAGGTTGGACAGGCAGCCGTAATGCCACAAGGGGTGCCATGGCTGCTGATTCTCCATGCCTCACTCTTCAGTGTTCATATATGACAGAATTAGGGAAGACTTAGACAGAACAGGTTACGCTCTGTTGTTCTCTTCTCATACACCTTAGTAAGACAAGAAAACGTAAGTGCAAGTACTAGTTATAAAGTGTATCCACAAGTGTTGTTTTGCTAAAAATACAAACGTTCCATGTACTTTTCCAGTCCCTTCTCTATAATTATTCCATTCATGTCCAGAGATGCACATGTCTCAGATCTGATTAAATAAATTTTGGAATTGTAAAGCAGAAAGAGATATACTCATGTGTAGGATTAAAGGGCTCACTGAAGTCAGCAGCTGTTGCAGGCACCGTGCTAAGCCTGCATGCTGAACAGAACAGCCAATCTGAAAACAACATGGGCAGCCAAATGCGTTTAGAGCACTTAGACACTCGTAGGGTTTGAATGTACTGAGCTGCTGTTTTATTAACAATACTTTCTACTGGAAGACTTATACATACACCTTTCCAAAAATGCTCTTACAAATTTACCTAATATACTGTATGCATCTTGTATTAACTTTCTTCGCTAACTTCACTGACCTTCACAATAACAGACTACCTCATACTGAAGCAAAAACATTTCATATCTCTTTGTTAATTTACTGTTGCTATTACTCCAAATAATTAACTTCTACTCACTTATTTCTATCAATTAACCAATAGAAAGCAGGATATAAGAGCTATAAAATAATACTGAAATAAGATATATTATTTACTTAATGAAGCTCTCGGCTGGAGCTAGAATTCTGGTCAAGTTGGGGACTGAGGTTTTCTTTTTCAGCATTACAGTTACGCAAGTTTAGACCCATTATAAAAACTTGGCATACTGTAGTTCACATGACTTCCCAGGGAAAGATGTAACAATCTATTCTCATTTATGGAGATGTATTTTACAGAATTAATCAACATGAGAAAAATTGACAGGAACTGGTTTTTCCTCTTTTCTGCTTATACATTTGCTTTGTAAATGCAGAAAGGGAGATTACATTCAGAATTTTAAAAGAGAAAACTTTCCCAATCTCTTGTCCAAATTTATCAATTAAGCATCATCTGTTAAGATGCTTAATTATGTTAAGGAGGAAAGAAAGCATCATCCTTTTTTTCATTCTGGAGGAAAGATGTCCTCCCTTCCAGGTTGTCTCTTCAGAAGGGTTTATTTCTCATGATTGTAGTCTATGTTTCCTTTACACATGCTTATTTAGTAATTTTATTTAAATTAATGGCCCCATCTCCAGAGCTGAATATCACAGAAGTGTCACTAATTTTCTAGGATAAAGCAGCCTTGCTGCACTTGGAACAAAGAATACCCAAGCGTGTGTCACTTGTCCTAAAAGCTCTGGTGCAATTTGCAGGATTACATCCCTCTGCTCAGTTGTGCGCCTTGCTGGGGCAGCAGATCAGGTTCTGTGTCTGTTTCTCAGCTGCCCGGTTTCCCAGATTAGCGTATTATCCTAAAAGGCTGATGTGAAAATGTTTATGCTAAGATGTTGACCTGTGAACTGGTGCCCACCAAAATGTTCTGTTCTGCTACCCATTTGCTGAAGTATTAAATCAAGAGCAGAAAGCTAAAAGAACAAGAAGGAGCAGCCCATCACAGTCTGATTTGCCATAGGTTGTCTGTTAGAGCCCCTCCAAGAAGACTGGTGGTATCTGCATGACCTAAACATTCTCAGGGAGGGGCTGATTATGACAGTCATGTCTCTGCTGACAAAGAAAATTATTTTACTGATGAGAAACGGAAGATCGTGGCAGGTAGAGTGATAATGCTTGGACCTTTTGTTTTCAGAGAGATTTTTTATTCTGAACATCTATCAAAAGACAACGCTAACAACACTTTATAATGACTGCAGATTTATATCAAAGTGGCACCGGAAAAACTTACTAGGAAGGATAAATAAAACACTAACTGAATTACACCAAAATAGAATAATAAGATAAATTTCAAGCTAGTGAATGAGAATGATGTCTGGAGAAGATCTACTTAAGAATTAGGTGAGGTCTATGAAGAATGATGATACGTTATTATAATGATGGAAACAGCACAGCAAAGTATGTCTGGGGTACCTGTAATTTCCTTTCTTTTCTTGCCCACACGATCTAGGCGAAGATGGAAGAATTATACTGAACATGAACTAGAAGTTCCCCATGTTGAGTTACTAGTTGAGTTACTAGTAATAGGAAATACATTCTGTGACAAAAGAAAGTTGGAACAAGTTCTGCGATCGGCCAAGGTCTTTTCAGAGTATTCAGTGACAGAGACCAGTACAACAGAAATAAGGAGCCTATATATTGTGTATTTACTGCTATACATTGCTCTTCATAGTAAAATTCTTGTTCTTTAAACACAGTATCTGTAGATTGGGGAACATATTGCCTGAAGGGTTCACAGTTGTCTTCACACACCTCTCATGTTCTGTTCACAAAAAAGGTAAGGGAACTTTAAAAGGGACAGTAGCACACGCAAACACTTATGTATAGAATCACAGAATCATACAACGGTTTAGGTTGGAAGGGATCTTAAAGATCATCTATTTCCAATCACCCTGCCACGGACAGGGACACTTCCATGATCTTGCCTGGCACAGAGGTGAGACTGACCAACCTGCAGTTCCCTGCGTCTTCCTTTTTTCCCGTTTTGAAAATGGGGGTTATATATGTTCATGTGTGTTTTCCCTGTCTTTTGCCTTGACTGCTTGCCTAATTGGCAGCCCCCTGAGATTGGAATGACTTCCTTTCTTACCTAAAGCATTTCTATGCCAAATAATTTTTACAATCACTCTTGTCCTCCAGATTACCTGCAGGCAGTTTGTTAAAATATTTTACTGTTTTCCTGTGGACATTGAATGAGATCACGTGCTTACTATTTCTTCACTGGCTGGGAATAATCTGTAGCCAAGTTTCTGGTGTAAAAACTAATATTTAGGAGTCTGCAATCTCTGTGAAAGTTCCGACCAGAACACCTGTGGAACTGAATTCCTCAGCTGAAGACGGTGGGGCAAACAGTTAGAACAGTCAGATTATTTTTTTTTTTTGCAAGCATAAATATCTTTTCAAGGTTGCTAACTGGATAATACCTTCCAGTGTAATTGGAAGAAAATTAACATGCCCTCTGAACATGTTCCTCTGAAAGATTACATTCATGATGGAATGCAGCATTTTAAGGACCCTATACCTACTGAAATATTGCGATTTCATTTCACTACATCTGAAGTCTTACTTGAGTATAATCCAAAATTCAGTCTTCAGCAATCTTAGACCAGTCAAAATACTGCCAAGTAATAGTTGATCAGAAGTGACCAGTTAAAGAACACTTAAGTTTGTGTGATTATCATGTGAAAAATGTGCTGAGGACAAATAGCTTAGGGAATTCAGCAGCACACTGGACAAAAATGGAAATTCCTCTAAGATTTTAATTATTTTCAAAACCAACTAGACTACTTAAATGCAGAGATGCAATTACTCATCCGCAGTCCACAAATTCATATAAAATGATCCCTTTTTCACTCTCCATTTGGACGACAGGATAGTGCAGAAGAAACAAGAATGTTTGCCTGATGGGCTATATGTTTTCATTAATGCGTATCCACAAATAATGGAACAAGTCCCTCAAACTTGAAAAAAATAATTTTCATCCAACAGAGACCTAAACTATGAAAATTTCACTCGGCAGCCAGAAGTTTTGAAAAAGTTATGAGCTGCTGAAAATGGGGGGTAGCATGGAAAACGTCACACAACCTGAACAGTAGTAGTCATTTTCTCTCCTACTGTCATATGTTACAGTATAATTTATTCATGTTTCAAAGTACATTAGGCAAAAGTAAAAAATTCTTAGTGCTGGAAGAGTTAACTCAAATCCTATAAAAGTCAATACAGTTTCTCACGTGTAAGATTAAGGTGGGGGTTTTGCCTCAATTAACTGTTTTCCAGTTGCACTAAATGAGCAAGATTCCATTTTGGTTGGAAATACAAAGTGCTTGTCAAAATGCCATTTCCTACTGAATTGCAGTTTCCTGCCCTGGGAAAACAATCCCTAATAGCTTCCCCCCACCCCCGTTGACTAGCTCCCTTCACATTTTCCCTGCTTTTTGGAATAATTATAGCAATTGCTAAGCATGAAAATGCTTGCTTGCAAAGTATATTGTTTCAAATTAATTCTTCAGACAGGAAAGCTATTCAGAAATTAAAACATGCTGTTTTCTAGCTATTGTGCTATAGTGCCTCCTCCTGCTTTTTTTTGTGATCATCTCCACTTTTCATACTGCAACGAGTTCCTTTTGTTTTTATTTCACAGAATTCTATGGCTTGGTTTTTTGTTGGTTTATTTTTCACACAGAAATTAATTTTTTCACCCATATACAAATCTGTAAATACAGGATCAGAATCGGGGCAGGGTATGTATTTAATTACACAGTATGCATATCCTTGAAACATTAATGGATAAAGACAAAGTTTATTTTCACCGAAAAAAGTTAAGTCCCTAATGTATTTAAATCAATTTGAGTTAGTAGGCAGCATTCACTGCAAAGTTTGTTTTTATGCTACCTTTTTTTTTTCTTGAAACCATCAGAAATTTCCGTTTTACAGTAAAGATTGCAGTGTGTTCTAAGCAGGCCAGGACTTCCAAAGCATTATTTAAATGCCTCAGCTGAATACCAGCATTCTTTCATCCTGTTTCACACACTGAAGTACCAAAAGGGTAAATAACTTGCAATATCATTTTTGACTGACTTGACTTTGAAAAAGGCACAACCTACATAAACAACTGAGCAGTTGTTAGGTGCTTAACTGGATCTCTAAATGATCCCATATGCTAGTCTGCTAATGCTGGTAATGATTATAAACACCTCAGTTCATCATATTAATGAGTTATAGCCAATAGAAAAGGACAAAATCTATAACTTTTCCACAAACTTAGTTAAATGTCAAGGTTTTTAAAGGCCTAGTTAGCAAGTATATTAGATGAGATATGTCAGTTTCCCAATTTACGACTCTGACTTGTCTCTTGTGATTCCTTATAGCCTCTAGCCATTCTCCTCTTACCTGAGGCATTCTCTGGCAAAAACCTGATGCTTCCAGTCATTCTGCATTCTTGTGTTCCTTCAAAAATAATTGGACAGGCACCTCTCCATAAACAATCATCATTAGTCACATAAGGTACACAGATAAGAATCCCATACAAATAAGTTTCAATAGAATGTCTCAAGCCAAATAATAATTATTTGGCCAGCATGCTAAAAATGTGATTGACAGGGAGTTAATGCACTTAACACTTTTCCAGCAGGCTGTTAAAATTAGTTCCTTGATGCTCAAAAAGTCCTGCTCCCAGAAAAGTGACACCGACATTGACCAGTGAGTTTGTTGCTGTTCAGTAACCTGCTCCATTTCCAGACTGTATGATTAAAGTCATTATGGGAACTGTCAGTAGGAGGGAAAAAAATGAAAACTGTCATAAGAAGCAACTGTTGGAAATCTTAGGATTTTTTTATAATGCTAAACTATTTTAAAATATTGGCTGTAATTTTAATATCACAATATCCAGCCATATAATATGGACCTATCTAATAAAAGAAATCTTTTGAGGTTATATTGTAAATTGTATACACGTCCTTCTTTATTACGCATATAGTAGAAACGAAATCAATCATAAATTTCCTTTTACATGAAAAAAGAATGAATTAGCTTACCAAAAAAGAGCGCCTATTTTAAAATGTTACCATCATATTTAAATCCTCTAAATTAAATAAAAACTAGAAAGTGGGTGGAGAAAAAACAAGAATTCAGTCACAAGAATTTTGTTAAAAGAAAAAGCCTGTCGACAACGTAATCATTTCTAACATCAGTCCTACAGAGCCAATTAGTTGCTTCATGTGAATGTACTAAATTAGAAAGATAAAAATGTCCCAATTAGAACTTAAAACTTTCTTAAATTTATTTTAATATTTGATGCAATTATATAGCAATAATTTCACTGAATAGTTTACACTTTTAAATACCCACCAAGCTCTGTTTTAATTGACCCACTGAATGCACTGTAAATTGTTGATAGTTATATGGAGATCACAAGACTTACATCATGCGTTGCTGAAATAGAGATAAATTATAGTATTTGTCTTGTATTTTAATATTTTGGTAGGCTTTACTGATTTTTTTAACAAATTCACAAATACTTAAATCTTAAGCTGTTTAAAGATTCGGAGGGGTTTCATATCAACATAAAGATCTGACCCTTTCCTTACTATGTTTAAAATATTTTTATAGATCGAGAGAGTGCTTAAGAAGATAGTGTCTTTATCTAATACAATAATACCAACACTATAATTTTCTTATATTTATTTTTCTTTTCTCACCTGCTACGCCTAGGTTTTGACATTAAGAATATTGTGTTTGATATTTTCAGCATTAAAAACCACTTTATGCTTTGGTTCCATTTTACTCCCAGTCAGAAAGATCAGAAAAAGCTCAAGTCACACAGTGAGAAACTTTATCCACTGAATGAGACATTATCCATTCCACCAGACTACAAATCAAAGAGTATCTCTTAGGCTGCTTAAAAATTCATTTTAAAATCTGATCCTGATTGTACTTTTATGGTAATTTCATACCATCAATCATCCTTTTACCTTTAGTCTCTAGGTCCACTGCTTTCCCCATAGATCTCATTCACTCTACCTCATTATAATTCTTTAGGTGAGAAAACAGGGTAAGAAACCTTAACAGAAAATGAGAGAAAGATGTAAATTTCTCAAGAAAAGTCAGGTTCACTAAGAAGCATAGCTAATGATATGTTCTGATCTATGTTTTTTTAAAAAAATTAAAAGATGGAGGGAGATAGAATAGAGTGAAAAACACATTTCCCATGCAAATAATGTGTTTGTAATCTGTATTCTAACTCAACAATATAATTTATACAACTAAGCTGTCAAGATCTCTTCTTAGGAGTTTCTTAAAAAAAGAATAAAAGAAAGATTTTTGGAGCTCCACAGAACTTTTCCTAATTAAGCACTGAACTTCCCACGATTCTGCACTTTCCATTACAACTAAGGCTGACCCATCTTTGCTAATACTATCGATTATGTAGATTGTAATAATTAGGAAACGGAATTAACTGTAGAGTGCTAGAAACATACTGCGCAAAACCCTCTTCTCACACCTAAACTACACTGCATCACTATATAAAATTAATATATAACCTTGTTTATTTCTTCAGCAGTGCTGATGCCTTCACCAAGACACAGCTGATCACAGGAAGGGAAAGCTACTGTATATTGTTCTGTCAAGTAGTTCTCAGTGGCAGCTGAAATTCTTGGAAATAGTTGAAATCTAGTCTATGTGTGGTGGTTTCTACATGAGTCATAGTTTCCCAGAAGCCAGTATTATAGTTTCACTCTTTTCATTTGAATTCTGGCCATAATGAACAGCCTTTTTTACAGCGTTGAGACGTATGACAAATAATGAACCCACTATTCAAAACATCTAGACTGGAAGAAAAACTGTTGTTAATCACAAGGGAAAAGGATTTTTCCAATACTGTGGGCCCATCCATGTTACAGTTCCTAATGTCTTTAACAAAATGTAGCCATAAACCACTGAATACTGGTAATAGCAATAATCCCTCCAAAACGGTTTGTTACCAGCAGTTAGTGACCAGTTTCTTAGTTAATGGCCTGAGGGGAAAGGCTTTAAAAAAGCTGTATTCACTGTTTCCTCTCAGGCAATTTAACTGGCTGCATTAAACTGTATTTTCATTGAGCTTCCTAACATTTGTACTCTGATAAAATTCTAGTCAGGGAAGGGAATGAGGCTGCGGTGGAGTATGTCATCACTGTACTTTGTAACAGAAACATTAAGAAAAAAAAGTTATTGAGTGTCTTACTGCTCTGAATGATGTTAGGATTTGCCACTGATACTAACAATAATTTTTAAAGTCTTTAAAAATAATGCAAAATTAAAAGTAATAAGCAACTTTATCTGAAGAAAGATGAAAGAGTCTTCAGCTTTATGATATGATACAACGCCCTTGAAACAATCAGGGAATACAAGAAAAAACATTATGTGCTTTCATGCAAAATCAAAATGCTAATCTGAAATTCTCATTTATTTTCATCAACCAAGTAAAAATAGTACCTTATTTGGAAGAGTATCACATGCTAGCCTGATACACGGTAATATTAAAAAGTTAATAAAACATGAGTACAGGAGGGCATATAAAACAATTAATATACAGTTTTAATTTGTATTTTCCTGAGTTAATACATGGTTTCATAAAGTGCTTCCAACTATGTCATTGATGTACAGGCTTCGCAAGTGGGATATTTTTTTTAAATATGCGTGCTTTATCTATACTTTGTAAAAAACATTTTCAGTAGATGAAAATACTGTACAGCACAGTGCTCTATTAAAAGGTAAAGCAAGAATATGCCTTCACTATTTTAGTTGTGTAACAAGCTGTAAGTCACTCAAACACATAAACAACACTCTGCTGATTCCTCTGCCTGCCTCCATAACTCGCTGGGTTTAAATGGTAACTCTTCATTTTTTGCTCGCATGGGTAAAAAGACTCATTAATCAGAAACTTTTTCCCGAGTATGGCAATAAAGTCAAAGGAATGATTGGCATTACACAGAACGCTCTGTAACATACACACAGGAATTTAGGCTCTCATTAGGCACAGCATATTAAAAAAACCCAAAACAAAATACTCTACATCTTTGCTTGCGCTATATAGGATGAAGGAATGGTAGAGAAAAGAACCACACGTGATGTGTAGGGAAGTGGGGGCAACTGGGGAGAATTTGAGGTTTCTGGAGTCCCGGCATGAACAGAAGGAATAAATTCTGGGGAACGCTGACAACCTGCCTTATGACCGGTGGTAGATGGTACATCCCGAGTGAAGTTACTTTTGTGCAGGAGACTGATGTGAGGGTTTGTTGGGACAGAATTAGTCCGTTCACACACAGCCTGTGTGAGACACTCGAGTAGTTGGTACCACTACCCAGCTGCATTATATGCAGTAAGAGTTTGTGAAACCGGCTATTTTGGGAACCTTGCTTTTATTAAAGTGCTATTGGAGCACTTTTTGCTGTCAGGTCACAGTTCAAGTCTCTCTACCACCCACCATAGGGAGAATCCTATTCCCAGCAATTTTGGATCTACCATAACTACTATATGAGGTAGACTATCATTTTACAGAACTACCAATATTCTAAAACTGTATTCTCGTGCTGAGGTGGGCTGTTCATTCTAACTGTATCATCTAACTGTAAAGTCAACTGAATTATGGCGAGTAGAATGAACTATATCACACACAAAAATTTAGAATAAAATTGACATGGTGTTTGTTGGAAACACACCATTCATGCAGTTAAGTCAGTCATAGGATGTCTTAAGTAAATAAATAGTGGTAATAAGCAGCATTAAAAATGACTGAAATGGAACAATTAGGCAGCAACACTGGAATTTTAATATAGTTAGGTGGAAATGTGAAGGGGACAAAGAAAGCTTGCAAGAAGTGGAGAGAAGGATTATGCTTTGAGAGCAGAGACAAATGTTTTCATGGGAAGCAAAGGCTGAATACCCTTGGGAAAGACCCTAATCAAGAAAGATACTTATTTTAAAGAGGGGATTTTATGTCACATTTGCAATTTACAATTACAACAAGTAGAAACATTTTTCTTTAATAAGAGAAGAGTAACTGCGCTTTTTTTTTCCCTTTGTGTATTATATACAAGAGGAGCTTTAAAACCTTTTGGTTTTTTGTTGTTTTCCCAGCCTTCTTAATCCTCAAAATATCAGATGTTAATTCCAGTTTTGCTGCAGGACATCTTTGTGGATGTACCTACTGTACCTTAATTGAACTGATAAGAGAGAAGGGACTGAACATTTAATAATACATTCTTCCTTCAAAAAATTAATGAAACAAGAGTATGAAACATTAATGGAATTACCTCGTATTAAACTATCCAGAGAAGGTGCTAAACATAAAGGGCCTCGTCGCTCAGGTGACTATATAGGTTAAGCGCTCTGTTTGGATAGAAGGGGATTGGAGGAAATCTGGGCTCCACTGGACATTGTTTCATCTCTCACCCCTACATGGGGCTGAGCTGTTACACCCACTTGTCTGAGGCCAGGCATGGTTTCAAAACATCAAACTGAAGGCCAGTTCCTTTGAGCTGAGGGACTTCTCAGATCAAATGCTGAGCAGAGGAAGGAAAAGAGAGTGGACTAAAAGCAAGAGAAAGAGATGAGAGAGAAGAAAGGTATTTTCTTGGCAACAGGGCTGGTTTGGTGGTGTGTGATTTGGATATTTTGAAAGCAGAATTACTCGTGTGCAATTGGGATCATCTCTATTCAAAATAAAATGATTTGTGTTAATTTTTAATAGAAAGACACCTGGAAGCTGGGGCATTTCTCTTGTGGCTGTAGAAATCTCAATCATTGATTCTGCTATGACTTTGGATACAGCAGTATTTGTTTCACTCCAAGCTGACAATTTCTGTCAGATTGACCACAAAAGACATCTGATGTAGGAAAAGTTCCTATCTCTGATACCCTCCATAGAAAGAGCTGGACTGGTGATAGCAACTTGATTTCTAGACAATTGACAAATTTCTAGACAAATGATGATAGAGCAACAGCTGATGATTCAGGTGGGAATTTGAAGAGATTGTAGCTGGTGGATTTTGTGTTTAACAGTGTCGTGGCAATTTAGAGAGATATATAAACTGCCAGGTACAAAAATAAACATTTTAAAGTTACTTCTTAAGAGTATTTTGCCTTAAGGATGACTGTATTGCCTACCAGTTGTTCTGCAGAAAGTTGATTGCTCAGGAAGACTGGCAGACAAGTGCCCTGCTGGTGCCAAAGCAGTGATTCTTTGCCACCTTGGTTTGTTCCTTACATTCTCCAAAGAAGTCTCAACTTGTTTCACTTCCCAATGTTTTATTTAAATCTCAGTGAGATGATGGAGCATGGGAAAAGACCTCCTATTTCATGACTGATCCTCCTTTCAAATCTCCAGGCTCAAACAGAATTGCATAGTATTACGTGACCCTTTGCACTGACTGTTCTGTCAAAGCTTTGGCCACATACTGCCCAAGTGGTCAGTAATGAAGTGATCTCTACCTTGATTTCTGCAACATTAGCAATGCTGTGAGAAATACAGCTCTTCCATTAAAAAAAAAAAAACAACCAAAAACAGAGAAACACACAATAACTTGGTTTTGTTTAAAATCTTTTTTTACTTTACTCCTCATGCTAATACATTTGTGACAAATATTATTTTCCCAGATGACACTTGTACAGTAGGTCTATAGGAAATGTCAGCCAGAGAAAAAAACTCCTGCATTAATGTGCATTCTGAAAGCCTTCTCATTATTTCTCATGCCAACTAGGAGCTTACTAAATAACAAAATAGAATGCAAATAATAAAATAATGCAATTAAGCTCATATAAAGTTGGGGTGCTCCAGAAATAGCAGAGAAAAATTGCACACAATATTTACCTATATATGATTCCCTTAAGAAAGATGGGGTTCTGATTTTATGCACACTTTATATTCTTATCACTCAAATCGTGTGGGGAAAAAAAAGAAATTAAGGTTATACTGTGCTATGGAACAACATACAGTGATGAATACAGTGGAATCTGTCAGGGGTAATCCTTATGGATCCTTTCAAAATAAATTTTTGTATGGGAACTGCAATAGGGCCAAAAAGGAAAGTTAAAAAATATCCCCAAATTTATGAGATTTTTTTAAACGAATAAGGGTGATTTCTTAATCTTTTTTAGCAGATTAGATTACATCTAATATTTGCAAGAAATTCTTCTTTCTCAAATTTTTGTTCTGAAAGAGACAATGAGCAATCATTTCTTGACCACTTTCTTCATACTAGTAATGATTATACAGGTCTCCAGCTATTCTTCTTTTAGTTAACTCTTTCTAGTTTATGTAAGCCTTTCTCTTCCAGAAACTATTCCCTACCCTCAACTGTCTAGATGATTATGCATAGACCCAAGGACACACTTCCAGGGGGATTGTCACAGAGAACAGGAGGACTATATACACAGTACTAGTCCCCTGAAAAATGATGAAAGCCCAGTATGTCTGTCCAGTCCACCCTGCTTTTAGAACTATAAAACTGTGAAGTTTCATAAATCTGCTGGTCCAGAAACTAAAGCACAATATGACACATTATAGAGACTCTGTGCAATTTTCTCTAGCAAGACAAGTTACTGTAATCTATTAAAGGGATTTTTCTTCAGATACTATTTTAATGAGGAAGGTTCAGAATGTTCCTGATACCAAAATCAAATAAGGGTCTAGGGCAAGAAAAAACATTCTTTTAACTATCTTAAAAACAATCTAATTTAAGCTTAGAGCAGAGAACAGAATCAAAGATAGCCAGTTCAAGAGATTACACTCATCCACGCAGGGAACAAAAAGATGTGTGACCTGGATGGCCAGTTAGAGGTAAGAGTCCTTATAGTTTGGAAACTAGAAAGAAAATAATTGCACAGCAGCTATTGACAAAACATTATTAAGAAATTTAGTGTAAATAATTTCAAATAAATTGGAACATGTCGGCACGTGGCCAAGTGGCATTTATCTAAATAGTGGAGGCTGCCATATCCTGAAGTGGGACTCAGCTTCATTGTGAATGGCTATAGCTACTAAGGAAAATCTGTTTTTTCTATGATAATAATTGCACCAATAACTGTTACCCTTAAAATTATGGGGCTCTTAATCAAAAGAAAGGGTTAAGTCCCCACTACATATACACAGATATGTTACAAAATTAATGTCACAAGCAACAGAAATAAATACCGAATCTCACTGGATTCAGTAAAATTATTCTTTCTTCTTTCTGTTGGAGTGTTCCTTTAGAAAAAGTCTCTCTCTATCATAAACAGAAAATCATAAATCTAAGCATAGAGAAATATTTAGTTAAAACTATAATAATATATACATACATAATAACACACATCATTAAATCCTCTTGCTATTTGCCTTTTTGTTTCTTTAGCGAGCTATCAACAAAATTCTCCAGGGTGATTTTTTTTGGAAAGCATGAAGTTGGAGACCCTTCCTTAAGTAACGTTGTAAAGTTAACACAGTCATAAAAATCAAGAAAGGAGTCTTGGAAAAAAACCTTCCATATAGCGAAGAATTTTAAAATAAAATTATTTTTAAGTTAAAAAAAATTAATAAAATTTAAACTTCAGATCATCTTATATTTCATCCTTAATATATTTATCAAGTCAACATAAATGAGACTCAATGCAATTACGGGAATTAGCAACAGAATTAGCAACAGCATATCTAAGAAAAGAAGAAAAGCTCTTTCTCTAACATGCTACAGATAATGAGCAATAATCTTAATTTTAAACAATTTGAAGGGTTTTAGATGCTACAGTAGGGAACAATCAAGTAATAAGACACAATTTTCTCTGCCTTCCAAAGTGTCCCTCTTTATCTTGTGTATCCTCCTCAGCTTTGCTTGTCGGATCTGACTTTAGCAATCCAAGTAAGGATATATTTCTTCCAAAGAAGTGGGATTATATTTTCAACCCATTTCTTTACATCCTGTTGCTCTTCACCATCCTAAGAGTATTTTTATTCCAGCCTAACATAGGGACTCTAGACAGAGCATTTTAGAAGTTGTATTAAATTGTAATCTGTTTCTTCTTAATTTGTTATTTTGTCGACATGCTGAAAGAATGCTGGAAATTACTTACACATATTTACAAGACAAATTTTTTTTTTCAAAGCATACAAATTGGCATTACTAGGAATGAAAACTCCTCATGCACCAAATCATGAGCAACATGTCCAGACCTTTTTAGAAAGCTCAAAAAAGTACTTCAAAAGTCTATGTTCTACAAAGACTATGCGAGTCTGACATAAGGAGTGATCTCTGCTGAGAAGAGCCACAAAAGTGCTGGTTGTAATTTTGAAGGTAACTTGGCTCATAAAAGCAAGTAAAGCACAAGACACTGCAAGTTACTTACTTGGAGTTAGCAAAGGTCCAAGTGTGTGTGAGGCACACCCCCAGTAGTTCCTCTGCTCCAGAGCAATGGCAGGAATGTCAATAATGGACAGCTAATCCTACGTGTCTGAAAATCCACAGAAAAGAATGCTATGGAGAGTGTTGACTAGCAGTGCCCTGGCAGTTACTTTGCTTTCAAGAGGCTGACTGCATTCTTTCTGCTTTTGGCAGCATCACTNAAAAAAAAAAAAAAAAAAAAAGCATCCTTGGGTCTGAATTTTGTTTTCTTTTTTTGAAAATTATTTCTGAAACCAAGAAGAATACAGCTTTGTGTCTGTTAGATGGGATCTACAATGTTGAAAAGCTCAAAAACTTATTTTGGCTGGTAAACCGAGCAAACACATGGAAGTTAAAGAGAAAACATCTATAGAAACTATACTTTTAGATGTTAAATTTTTGAGAGAGTACATGCCTTAGTGTAGAAGAAATTTAACATACTTTTTGATTAAGTTTTATTTATAATTTTTAAATTGTCTGTGTATATTTTGGGGTAAACTCAAAAATTAAGTCAAATTTAGCCTGTTTCTGTGATATCTTCCCCCTCCCTTTTTTTAGGCTTTTTATCTGCCTCTCCTGGTGACAAAAACCCAACTACTGTCAATGTAATGTTTTTTTAGTGTCTCAAATGTGACCTTAATCACCCCTGCTTCTGTTAAGTCTTCAGAACACTCTTCTCACAGACAGCCATACTTTTCCAGAATAATACTAAACAGCTTGAAAATTTATTCAGTCTTCAGTTCTAACTATGTCTTTTTCTGTTCCCTCTGATCAATCTGTCTTGAGTACTGCTTTACCCCGGTGCATTGTTTTCTTTCCTGCCCATATTTCTGAACAAGTCTATTTAGATAGTCTGTTTCATCAATTTTAACATCAAAATCTATCATTACCTGTTTTGCCTTAAAAAAAAATAAACTTCCTGGAATCCCATAACATCCTCACTTCAGAGCAGCTGTCTCCCTAGTAAAATAAAGACATAACTTCATTATCCAGCACCCCTGGTTAGCTAAACCCAGCTAGCACTGGAAACAATAGTCCACAAAGAAGGGGGCAGCACGAGCTTTGCAAGGCAGGAGTCCACAGGATCCCTTTCCCAGGATCCTTGGAAACATGGTACTTTGGTTGTGGAAAGCCAGCACAGCCCTTAATCTGACCACATAAAATTGAGGAACTACTCTTTCATGAGGGCCTTAGTCAGTATTCTAGTCTGAGAACTTCTTTCTTCCTAATTGTATTTAATACCTGCACTGTCTCTGCCACTGCGGATCCTACCCACTATCCTGAAACAAAAGCGGGAGTTGTGAGTATGGTCAAATACCTTGTTAATAATTATTTTTATCCCAAAATACCACATCGCAGTATCTTAATTTTTTACTAAAACGTTTCTGTACTGTTTATGTGATATCACTTATTTATCCTCATAAGAGCATAATGTAACACCTGCCAAATCAGGCAGAAACAGATGTCTTCTGTTTATGATAACACGTCTCTGACCTATAAAAAAGCGTATGACATCTCAGTGCAGAATGATGACACAGTTTTCCCCATTTGGATGTTTCCTTCTCACTCTTCCACTTACTCCTGGTTTACGCTCTGAAATAATTATATGAAGTCTTTGCCCCTTTTCACATCCATATAGAGGTTTATGGTTGAATACTAAGCTATTTTTTTTAATCTACTATTTGTTGCTCCATAAATAAAAATGTTTATTCCCTTTTAAATACCTATTAAAATCTAGAACACAGTACAGTGATGAGCTGCTAGACTTATTATGTGCATATAAAAACACATATATATTTATATATGCTAATCCATTTAGAACACCCCTTATTTAGGAAATGTATTATTAATTACGATCTCAATAACTACAAAACAACCAAAAAGCAATACATTATGAACCATTCTGAAAGTAAAAATGTTGTATTTCCCAAAAATATTTTTAACAGGCATAAACTCTGAAACATCTGTTTTCCTGACCTTACTTATTTAGAGACTAAATCTGAAAATGTCTTTAATTTCATTTGTTTCTATTTTCATCACATGATAAAATAAGTTGAAAGGAGGTTATAGGCCATGTTGTCAGCTGGCAAGAAATGGCACAGCTAACAGAGAAATGCTTTATGCTAGCTGAGAATCTAGCCCAATGTTTCTAAACATTACTTATTTACTATTTTAAAACATATTTTTAATTTAAAGAGTATGAGCCAATGGAATTTGGAATATATACACAGAAAGCTGTGAAGCACACTACCTGTAATTACAGAAATGAATGTCAGATTAATACCTAATATTAGTCTTTGCTAAGATAATTGGTATTCCTTCCAGACAAAAGAAATGCAAAAGATTTCCTACCTGCACTTTAGAACAGAGCCTAATACAATGCTACATGGCAGTAACTTCTTACAGTGGAATTTATACAAGAAAGTATGCAGGGAACTCACTGCAGAGGAGATGGTGACATACTATGTTGAAGGAGCAATAGCCAAGCCAGAAAGAGGCTATATGCAGGATTTGTAAAGTAGTGGGGAGGGGATATATCACATGTAATACATTCAAAAATGGTCTTGGCAATTAGGAATAAATGAATAAAAGCTGAGATGAAGTTTTAAACACAGAGAAGGATCTAAGTATCCAGAGCAGAAAATCACTCTGAAGGCTGGACTGATTTCAATGGCATGAAATTCAAAAGTACAGAATACAAAATAACATATTTAGGGACTAAATGTGGAGAATGTTTCTGCAAGATCAAGTTAATCTCCTGAGTGGGTTCAATTTTCAGAATTACTGTTATGTAAATATCTAAAGGCGGGAGAAAGAAGTTGCAGCACACAGGAATGACGCCTTTTAGTGACAGCTTTGGAGGCATGAAGTCCAGGGCATGTGGCTCTTTCCACTTGGAACAGGGTTCTGACTGGAATCTCATTCGAGATCTTGGACTAAAAGGGATTTATCAGTGTCACATTATTCGCACTTTTTAAAGTCATCTTCAGCTCAGCTAATCCCATCTCTGGCAGGAAGAAACAGTCTACCTCTGCATTTGCTAGCTTGTCAGATTTCCTCTGATGCTCTGGCAGCTAATACCATGCTAGGACACGAGATTTGTAGGGCTTGCTTTGACTTATCTTTATTCCCAGTAAAACAGGTTTGAAGAACTAGGCTGAGCAGCCCCTGCTTTGCAGCTACAAATCTGGCTACTGGGTTTGAGTGTTTGCTGGAATGTTCTTCCCAATACCTGGCCTGACAGTGGTTTTCCTCTATTTCCTCTCCAGAAGTTTATTCAATAGGTTTTTAATAACTTACCTTCTTCCACTAACATTAATTATGCCTTCTTTTCTTCACATTCTAACTACTATCTTTAAATCTTTCAGCCTCCTCCACACTTCCTGACTTTTCTTCGCTAACCATTTGTATTTCTTTGCATTACCTGTTTCATGTTAGAAGTTTATTCTTCCTCCCCTCCTCTTTCAATCTTTATCTCAAGGTCAGTCTTTATTTCAAATTTTATCTTTTTCTGAAAAGTCATTCTCAGTTTCCACATATTTCCTTTTCCAAAGGATTTCTAGTCAGTTCGCTAATCCATAAAGTTATATTCCTTTCTTCTTTCTGGAGATTATTCTTCATTGTTCAGTTCTTCTTACTGTCTGTCTGCATTACACCCAGCTTGCACTGAGCCACCCAGCTGGATATCTGCGGCAGTTGTTAGTTGCTTAAGGTAAACCTATGCCTATGTGTTGATATGATATCGAAGTAGCAATAAGAACCATAACACTCCTTGCATCCACACATAAAATACCATCATGTTTGCTAAAGAAGCCTAACAGGCATAAAGCAGCCAGGGCTCTAGTTCTGCAGTTGCACCAGTATGCTCAGGGAGAGCTAGAGCTCTGTTGATGTATGTTTACATGCTGTGACTCAGCTGAGAACGAAAAGCAACTAGGAGGTGCTAAGGACTCTCACTTTCCACATCTTTTGGCCTACCTCATGATAAGTTTCAGGTCAGCTCAAAACATTGATGGACATATACAAGTTTGCACTAAAAGTGCAGTCTGATACAGTGGATCTTGTGTTTGAAGTCCCTTCTTGTTTAAAAAGTTCCTTTACTATATTTAATTGTAACACTGCAGAGAGGCTTAGCGTGAACTGACATCAGATGTAGAGACAAATTATGAAGTATGCCAGATGACAAGGGGTGAAACTGCCTACCCATAAAGGCATATTATGTGAATCTGCCCGTTCTTCTGATCAGATCTGAGCTCTGCAGAATACAGCAATGGTTCCGTATCTTACACAGCCCAGTCCCATGTTATGTTACAAAAAGCAATCTGGACATTTTCTCCCTGCTAATAACTAGCAGGATCTCACCTGTATAATTAAAGAACAATATAATTACTTTAAATTTAACCGCTTATCATTTAATGTATTAGCCATGAGTATATAATTTGTTTTTTAATGCTAAATTAGGTGAGTCAGTTTTATAGTTTGTGGTTTTATAATACAATAGAATTCTAGTCAAAAGAACATATATACAAGGTGAAGACACTATCATAGAAAAAAGAGCCCTCTACCTCGATAAATAATTCATTTGTGAACCATGGAGGTGATAAAAATCTGAGAACAATAAAAGTAATCTACACCACAAAGCTTGGGAGTGCTGAGTGGGGGTTACTCACTTGAGCTCAAAGATAGTGGAAACAGTTTGGTTCTAGCTGCCCTGCTGAAAATGCCGAGACTGTTATCTGCTATGTTAATATAATCAAAGCTATGATCAGGATCTCTTCAACCTCAGGAGCAAAGAAAATACTACAGCAGAAAAGCAGCTGTCAATTGTTTCCAAACGAAGTGAAGAAAACAAGTAGAACGTGTTGCTAATCCAAGCTGATGAGAAGAGTGTAAGAAATTAAGAGACCTTTACTCCAAAAAGATCTTCAGTGGCTGGAGGCAGAGAATGTAGGAAATTTACTGTGGGCTGTAATAATTGCTGTCTGCCCTGGGAAATGGCATCAAGGCCAGAGCAGCCATGGCTCCATGCAAGCATATCCTCTAATTATTGAAAAACCTGTGTAGAGTCTCAATGTTAATCAGTCTCTCAGAGACTTCAGCTTTATGTAGTTAGTGCAGATTTATGGCATTTTTCTTTTCTTGTTATTAAAACTGATATTTCACAAGGAAGAAACTATCTCTAGACAACTGTTAAAATGCAAAGTTTCAGTCATAAAAGAGAACTGCAGGATTATTCTGAGACTATTCCACAGAGAACCCAAACAAGAAGGGTAAGAAACAAAACATCAAAGACACAAGGAAAAATGGAAAAAGATGAGACTTTAAAATATTAACTAAAGACGCAACAGTTGGCCTATAGATTCAAGAGGTTATAGTGTAATTAATTAAGTGCTTGTTACAATTAGGGAAATAAACAGTGCATATACTAATGCAACATGAATAATACATAACTATAAAAAAGTAAAACAAATTGAGAGGTTTGCATGGCCACATTACCAGAGTTATTTGCATTATTGTATCAATGATGACCTTAGAAAACAGACAAACCCAGAACTTTAAAATTCTGTTCCATGGCCACAGTTTGCTTCCTTTTACTAGTGCTGCAGTAATAGTATAATGTACAATTTCTGATTATTCCACTGGGACAATTTTAAGCTATATTTCAGTCCATAATGCTGAAGCAATTTTGAAATATTATACACAATGGTCTTTGCCAAATAATATATTTAATCAATAATGTTTCAGATTTTCTACCAGATGTGTCTGCAAATTTCTGGCAAACAAAGTGGAAAAAGTTGTGTGTCTCAAGATCTTTTCTCTTACTCTTACATATTACATCAACCCCTACTTTCCAGAAGTATCTGCCACTTCATAAATAGTAGAACCCTGGGAAAGTTCACAGGAATGAAACCATAAAAATTGCAAACTTCTATGTCACTGACAGGATTTGAGAAGGGCTTGAAGGGTGGGGGGATAGATGTGTTAGTCACACATCATTTAGTTGTCATCATTTTGAAAAATGTGAAATAACATCTGATTTGTCTACAGGTTTTAATTTACTAGTGATGGCTCACTGCTCTTCAGTGGCCTAAATTAGCATCAAAATAATCTTTCTGGAAAGATGTGCATAAATACTGCAGAAGAACTGACCATAGATTGTACTTATAACCCAGAAGAGCACGTTTACTCTGTATAGAAAAAGATGTGCAAGATACTCAATTATCTATAAGGCAACAGGAAGTTCAAAAGATGTAACTGGAATAAGCAGTGGGAATGCCTGAATCAGAGCACAAGACTGGAATAAAAGAGGATATGCAAACTGACACCTGACATCAGCTCTTTATTCTGCTTATGATGCTAATGCTTGAAAAGAAAATAAGGACTAAAATACCATGGATATTTGTGCAGGAAAGATGCAGAATGATTTAAAGCACAAAAAATTGTATGGAAAAGCAAGCAATGTGCGTTCAAGAATTCTCTTATCAGCATACTAAGCTCTTAAGATATAAAGATATCTAGGACACTTTTTTAGACTAACTTACCGTCCATAACTTTAACTATGATGATAACTTAAATCATGTCACGTGCACTCAAGAGTGAATCACAGCTGCAGTTTTTACTACCTGATTTATACTGAAGATGCAAACATACAGGTACAACAATCAAGAAACGTTAAAGCAGTCAAGTGCTTGACCTTCTGTAAAGATTATGACCAAGTCCAACTCACAAGCAGAATATGTATTTCTCATTTTGGATTTGAATTTGAACAAACACCAGCTTATCTTGGGAGGAAAAACATGCAGTGGGGTCAGTATTTTATTCCCAGAATGACATTTGAAAAATGTATCCCCATATGAAGTAACTTGACCGCTACCAACGCAACTAATACTGCAATAATAGTTGTAATAGCAAATAAAAATGACAGGGGAAGCATAGAAAGCTGTGCATGCTGGCGCGTTTGTGAGCCAGGCAAAAGTAATTAGATTGATGATTACTAATTACAGATTATAACCCAGATGTCTGTCAGAGAATAAAACCACTCTGTAATACTCTAATTGATGTTTTGTATATAGCAGTTCAGATTTACATATTCTTACCTGTATACATTTCTATTTCTCAGCATTAGCTGGCACTCTCTGCCTTAGTAGTAAGATGCATGTCAAGAAAAAATTGAGGGTTTCTCACCCTTTTATAATAACATCATGCTGAATTGCAACTGTATGCAGATTATATATTACATATAAACATGGACATGAAAGTCTAGGCTTTCACACTTGTTTCTCTATCTGCATAATTTTAACTGTGCACTTGAATATTTACATGTTCACTTTTTAGCACATTAACTTTAAAACATGCAAAACAGCTTTGCTGGGTGAAATATGTGAAGTGTCACCTTTATAAAATACAGTATTCTACAGTAATTACTGCAAACTGCAGTATTGCTATTGTTATTTAAAGTGTCGTAAATCATTACTACAGAAATCCTGTAGTAATATTTTAAAAAGGAGGAGAAATGCTTGATTTGTACAGGTAAATATAATTTGCATTCCCAAAACTGTTTTAATGCACAGGAAAATTAACAATAGTCAATTTAACTTTCAAATCATACATAAAATTATCAGCCATATTTGTCCTCTGCTTCAACTATGCAAACATACAAAAGTCTAACAACTCTATCTATTCGATGATACATTATCATCAGTTAGTGAAAATGCAGCTGACAGCATCAAAAATATAAACAGAAAGTGAATTTTTCCTAAAGACTTCATTCACTGCTTTTCTTACCTGCCACTTACCGGCCTCATAATAATGAGAGATTATTCCACCTTTTAAAATAAATACAAGATTTTTGGGTAAGAAACTAACTGAACAGAATCTTTTAAGACTGAATGGCAGGTTTGATTAGAGCTTCTTCACTTATAAATGAAGCAGACACTCTACAAAGACCTAGAAAGTTTCAATCAAAATTGTTCCATTAAGCAATCAGTGGCTATACAAGGACATATGTATGATTTTCATTTTATTTCATTAATTATTTAATGAATTTTGCTTCCTTTACCAGCCATCCACACTTTTATGTTGATATCCTACCTTTGCCATTACCTGTACTAGACACTGTAAGGGGTGTCTTGATGTGTTTTCATGTACATAAACAAGTTATCTGAGATGAATAGACCTTGACTAAATCCTTCCTGGGAAGAACGAAATACATAACTCTGATTTAGCTTTCACATGGATATACCATAATCAGTATGATCTGCTTTCCTGGGCACATGTGGCTGTGTACTAAGTTTCCAGTGTTTCTGCAGTCCTGCTTGCTTACTCCCTATCTGTATGGATAAAGACTTTTGTCCCTCTTCAAGAGATTATGTAAACATACTGAGAAAGATTTACTAAGAGAAAGACAGCAAAAGCAAGGGACTGCTCTTATAAGGAGATAAGGAATCAAAAATTAGCTGTAAATGAGTTAAAGAAACACCAGTACTTGAAGGAAAACACTGGATGCAAGGAAAGAGAATCACTAGCTCTTCAGAAATATCTGCTTGAAAACAAGCCAGATAACAATCTGTGTGTCACACATTTTTGTCCAGCTCTTTATATTGTTAAAATGAAAAACAATCAGGTGGAGGATCTCTGCAATGCCTGTATTTCACACACTTCAGTCATCACATTTCTCTGCTAGGGTACTTTAGGAACCTATGCCAATTAATTCACAACTGAGAAAAGAAGTATAAAATTCCTGAAGGCTCTTGGAGAACTTGTCTTTGTAATGAGTCCTCCCTGGCTGGAGAGCAGGGATCCAGCTCTCAGAGGAGCGTGCAAGACAGGGAAACTGAATGCTAAGACTGTATACGGAGACAGAAAGGCAGTGCCTAAACTCTGCTCAGGTTGAAAAGAGTAAGGATTCACTATGAAGCCTTAGTGAGCGTTCAGATGCAAAGTTTACAGGGTAGACAAGAAGGCGCCTGTTAAAATTACAAAATTAGGTGATTATAAAATGACAATGTAGGTGATTATAAATCTACATTATGCAAGACTCTTAACCCTGACCTTTTTAAAGTGATACAACAGAAAAGGCTGGTTCTGCAAAGCAGATAGGAGGAAATTTCTTGATTTCCAAACTTCTTACCCAACACCACTGTGCCAAGCCAATTCTACCATTTTTCTCTTCCATTTTGGTCAGCTTTGGTTTAGCAATGCAGTCATGCTGCTGCCAGGTCCAAATATGCAGCTGAACCCTTTCCCCCATCAGACTGAGCAGATCTATCTAGCTCTTTCCATTCTGTCCCCAGCAATGAGACACTCCATTTTTTGGGATGTTGTCTTATGGCTTTACCAGCTACTACTGACCTTCAGTGAGCAGAGGCACAGGCACATCCTTGCTGAATCCTCTATAGTGGGTTCTGGAGACCATAAATTCCTCTCAACAAATCCAATATCGAAGGCAGATGGGTGCTGACATTGTAGTGTATCATCCAGCAGGAGATAACATTGAATTTCATTATGGAGGTTAGCTTCTAATCCTTCTTGCAGTAAACTCAAATTATTATCCTGAATACTGCTGTGATCCATCTCCCAGCTGAGCCATGTTACTAAACTACAATTTCAGTTCAGCTTGTTTCAAGACAGAGATACTATGTTCTTAGCTGAAACTGTTTAAATAACATTGTCCAACAAATTCTTATTAATCACCCTGTAAGAACATATAACTGGCAACATTTAAGACAAAGCTAAAGACCAATGTTGTTATGACGTAACAGTAAGAATTGTTTTAAAGGTTTTGAACTCACAGTAAAGTCCCAAGAAAAGGAACCCTTAACTCATCCTCTCTTCTTTCTGGGGTTGAGAGATTTAAAATTCAGAAAGCCTGTATATTTGTGGAAAAATGATCGTCAGGATAGAGCAAGACAGACAATATACTTGAATTCGCTGCATCTGAGGAAACTGTGGTGTAAAAATGCTACGTATATGTGTACTACAGTTACAAAAGCGTGAAGTTTGTCCACAGAAGAATCAATGCCATCCATTTTCAGTAAACAGTGTGCACTCCCAAAGTCTAATACGTAAGAAACTCTCTGACACAAACTTCTGTTTCACATTTAGAAAAGATTGTGACTCAACAGTTTTGGCCATGTGGCCGCCACAAGACAAAGGCATTTGCGTCAAAGCCTACTGCAACTGTACATTGATCCAAGTTCAGCTATTACCATAGTAATATGTCTTTTTCAGGATTTATGGTCCTAAGCTTTCATTGCCAGCTGCTGTCTTTAATTTCAATCTCCAAATGATGTTATTTTGACTCGATAAGCAAGCAGAAAAAGGGTAAGACTAGACTGGATCAGTAGTACCTTGAATTACACTTAGACGTCCCTGCAGATTGAGGGACAATAAATGTCACCTCCATCTCTGAACTCTTTGTTTTGAGGCAGATCCATAAAGAATGTGTGAAGCTGTTCTTCCAGGGGACATTGGCTTATGCTGGGGAACTCCTGCTTCCCTGTTCTGAATGTCTTGCAAAAAGTTTAAAAATCTTCCCTCTCTTTGCATGGTAGTGAAGAAAATCAGGCAAATGTTACTGATTCCAGTAATGCAATCATTCCAACAGAAGCTCTGTGCCTCAGCAGTACTTCACTGAATTCTCTGGCTTCATCAGTTTAGTTATTATTTTTGTATTATCTGGTAATTTAGATACAGTTATTGTAGGTTCTTCAGCCTCTGTTAGATATTCTCTATACTCCCCAGAGTTTTGTATCCTGTTTTATACTTCTTCTCTTGTTTTTATCAGTTGTCACCTATTGTGCCTCAGTATTTTACTCTCGGGTGCTTCAATTATATATGAATGTGATGTGCTTCACAACAGCTAGTTTCCATTTGCCATCTAAATATCTTTGTACATGAACAGCGTAACCTACATTTAACTTCAGAGGCAGTTGTGCAAATCTACTGTATTTCAGCTTTTGGCTTTTGGTGCTGTGTTTTGGGGTTTTTTTTTCTGCTTGCTTTTATTTGATAAAGGATTTCTCCCTGTTTTTCTCCTGCTTTCCAAATAGAAAATAAAACAGGAGCGGGGGAAAAAAGGTTAGGAAAGAAGTCACAGGGCCTATCCCTAAACCTGAAGGGAAAGAGGCTAGCTTGGGATATTAGAGGGCCCATCTGACCTAAGAGGTTTGGTAATACTGGCTCCCTTGGTGGAGTTCATGTACTTAAGCTCAGCAATTTCTTTGAAAAATACCTATTACAAGAAAGAGTAGCTAGTCTAGTTTTAATGTCTTAGTAGTAGTAGTAATTATTTGCAAAGCTTTGGTAGTAACCCACAAAGCTGATTTTCAGAAGTACTTTCAACCCACAATTAAGTAGAAGCTGTTTTCCCAGCACTCCTAAAAACAAGACACTTTGAAAACAGAGAGGCAAGATCCCTGCTCTAAGAGTATTGCCTACACAGGCAAAAACCAGCTAAAGAAAAAGGCAGGCATATTTTCAGAAAATATTTCTAATGTCTGATACACAAAAGTGTGTTTGATACTTGTGTAATTTTTTAATGTAAATCTAAATACACTGAAGGAAAATCAAGTATATTGCACACCATACTTCCCTATGCTCCTTATATGGTATCACAGGATAGTGACATAGAATTTAGTATCAAATTCCTATAACTTTGAGGTTGGGCTATAAGTCTTAAAATCATATGAAATAAGAATCAGTGCACTACATTATCAAAACCATCTTTCTTTTTATCAGATAATTTTTTTTCCTCATCTACTTGTCAGCTCATTTACCTCAGTCTAAGTTACTCAAAAAATGTAGTGGGTAGAAAACATACACTGAAGAAAAATGACCTGCCCACAAAACTTATGGCTGACCACAAGTGTTTTAAGGGTGTTCCCGCTTCTTAAACTTACTTCACAGAGCAGATAATGATCTTTTCAAACTCATGGAAAGTACGGGGGCTTTTAGAGAACATTGGGTATTAAGACTCATACAGTATTTTGCTAAGCTGTCACAGAATCATCGAATACTTCCAGGGATGGGGCCTCCACAACTTCCCTGGACAACCCGTTCCAGTGCCTCACCATCTTCATAGTGAAAAATCTCTTCCTAATATCAAATCTAAATCTATCCTCTTTCAGTTTAAAACTGTTACCCCTCGTCCTGTCACTACATGCCCTTGTAAAAAGTACCTCTACAGCTTTCTTGTAGGCCTCCTTCAGATACTGGAAAGTTGCTATAAGGTCTCCCTGGAGCCTTCTCTTCTCCAGGCTGAACAAGCCCAACTCTCCTAGCCTGTCCTCATAGGAGAGGTGCTCTAACCCTCTGATCATCTTCGTGGCCCTCCTCTGGACTCACTCCAATAGGTCCATGTCCTTCTTATGTTGGGGGCCCCAGGGCTGGATGCAGTATTCCAGGTGGTGTCTCATGAGAACAACCCCAGGGGGCAGAATCACCTCCCTCAACCTGCTGGACATGCTTCTTTTGATGCAGCCAAGGATGCTATTAGCTTTCTGGGCTGCAAGCACACATTGCTGGCTCATGTTGAGCTTCTCATCCACCAACATCCCCAAGTCCCTCTCCTCAGGGCTGCTCTCAATCCATTCTCCACCCAGCCTGTATTTGTGCTTGGGATTGCCGTGACCCACATGCAGGACCTTGCACTTGGCCTCATTGAACTTCATGAGGTTCGCACAGGCCCACCTCTCCAGCCTGTCCATGTCTCTCTGGATTGCATCCCTTCCCTCCAGAGGGTCGACCGCTCCAGATAGCTTGGTGTCATTGGCAAACCTGCTTGGTTGCACTCAATCCCACCATCCATGTCACCAACAAAGATGTTAAACAGCATCGGTCCTAGTACCGACCCCCGAGGAACACCACTCATCGCTACTCACCACTTGGACATGGAGCCATTGACCACAACTCTTTGAGTGTGACCATCCAGCTAGTTCCTTATTCACCGAGTGGTCCATCGGTCAAATCCATGTCTCTCCAATTTAGAGACAAGGATGTTGTGTGGGACAGTGCCAAATGCTTTGCACAAGTCCAGGTAGATGATGTCTGTTGCTCTCCCCTTATCCACCAACACTGTAATGCCATTGTAGAAGGCCACCAGATTTGTCAGGCATGATTTGCCCTTAGTCAGTGCCATGTTTGCTGCCACCGATCACCTCCTTATTTTCCATGTGCCTTAGCAGATTTTCCAGGAGGATCTGCTCCATGATCTTGTTGGGGACAGAAGTGAGACTGGCCTGTAGTTCCCTGGATCTTGCTTTTTTCCCCTTTTTAAAAATGGGGGTTATGTTTCCCCTTTTCCAGTCAGCAGGAACTTTACCAGCCTGCCACAACTTCTCAAATATGATGAATAGTGGCTTGGCAACTTCATCCCCCAGTTCCCTTAGGACCCACGGATTAATCTCATCAGGTCCCATGGACTTGTGCACCTTTGGGTTCCTCAGCTGGTCTCGAACCTGGTCTTCTCCTACAGTGGGCAGTACCTCATTATCCCAGTCCCTGCCTTTGCCTTCTGTGACTTGAGCAGCGTGGTTAGAGCTCTTACCAGTGAAGACTGAGGCAAAAACGTCATTGAGTACCTCAGCCTTCTCCATGTCCCAGGTGACCAAGCCTCCCGTTTCCTTCCTGAGGGGGCCCACATTTTCCCTAGTCTTCCTGTTGTCACCAACATACCTACAGAAGGCTTTCTTGTTGCCCCTGATGCCTCTGGCCAGATTTAACTCTGTCTGCGATTTAGCTTTCCTAACCTGATCCCTGGCTGCTCAGACAACTTCTCTGTATTACTCCCAGGCTACCTGTCCTTGCTTCCACCCTCTGTATGCCTCCTTTTTGTGTTTGAGATTGTCCAGGAGCTCCTTGTTCATCCACACAGGCCTCCTGGCGTTTTTGCCCAACCCCCGCTTTACCGGGATGCGTTACCCCTGTGCTTGGAGGAGGTGATCCTTGAATATTAGCCAGCTTTCTTGGGCCCCTCTTCCTTCCAGGGCTTTATCCCACAGTACTCCATCAAGCAGATCCCTGAAAAGGCCAAAGTCTGCCCTCCTGAAGCCTAGGGTAGCAAGCTTACTGTGTGCCCTCCTCGCTTCCCTAAGGATCTCAAACTCCACCATCTCATGTTCACTTCAGCCAAGGCTTCCCTTGAGCATGACATTCCCCACCAGTCCCTCCTTGTTGGTGAGAACAAGGTCCAGCATAGCACCTCTCCTCATTGGCTCCTCCACCACTTGGAGAAGGAAGTTATTGCAGACGCATTCCAGGAACCTCCTGGATAGCTTATGTCCTGCTGCATTGTCCCTCCAACAGATATCAGGATGGTTGAAGTCCCCCATGAGGACCAGGGCTTGTGAACGTGAGGCTGCTCCTATCTATCTATACAGGGCCTCATCCTCTCGGTCTTCCTGGTCAGGTTGCCTGTAGCAGACCCCCACTGTAACATCACCTGTCCCTGCCCTCCCTTTAGTTTTGACCCATGAGCTCTCGGTCAGCTCCTCATCCATCCCCAGGCAGAGCTCCATGCACTCCAGCTGGTCCTTGACATAGAGGGTGACACCCCCTCCTCGTCTCCCCTGCCTGCCCTTCCTGAAGAGTCTGTATCCTTTCATTCCAACATTCCAGTCAGAGGAGCCATCCCACCATCTCTCCATGATGCCAATTAGATGATAGTCTTGCAGGCGTCCCCATGTCTCTAACTCCTCGTTTGTTCCCCATGCTACGTGCATTTGTATAGAGGCATTTAAGTTGGGCCCCCGATGAATCTAGCTCCCTGGCTGGAGGGGGAGCATCTTGCTGCTTGCATCAGAATTTCATACTCAAACATGCATTTAATATAATGCCAGTGTTCAGAAAAACATATAAAACAATAAGCATGTATTCTTGTAGGAAAAAAAATACCTCAGTACTAGAACAGAAAATAGCTGCACAGGGGCAAAAATAATTCAAAGCAGAAGCCTTCAATATATAGCAATATAACATTGTATTTGGTTTGATTTTTCTCAATCCTATGAGCACCTAATGTACCTTTTAGACTAGTTTGAAATAATTTTAAAAGTAAATAAAGGTAGGAGTTTTTTAATCAATTGTTAATCCATTATTTGAGTGGCAGTCTCACTAATCGGGGAAGCAGCATGAACAAGTGGCAAGTAAATACAAATCAAAATGCATCAAGAAATAAATGTCTGAAAAAAACAGCAATGCACTAGGGGATTTTCTGACTTCAAATCTGTGCAAATACAGATTGAGCTTAAGATGTGTGGTTATTGGTTAAACAATTTTTAATGAAATATAAAGACCTATGTGCTCTTAAATGGATAATTTATGTGCAATGTTATTGTCTCTCAAGGTTTAATTAAATGTTTGCCTTGTGGCTAATCAGCTACAATTAATAAATGAAGCCTATATGCATGTCACTGATAGGGAATGTTAAATGGCCTCCATTAGAATTTCAGTATCATTTTTGTGGCTGGTTGATAACAACAATCTAATGTATCGGAAACATCCACAAAATAATTTGGTAAGGACACTAAGACAAAATTACATTAATATAATGCAATGCTTTTATCACAGTGCATAATTTTAAGTTCAGTTTGGAGGTAAGTACCTAGAAGTACTTAGCGTGGAAGTGTATGCCTACAAAGTGTTTTTCATCCCCGAAGTTTCCAAAGTTCAATTTAAACCACCCACTATACCTAAAAAGAGCAACACTTCTTGGCCTTATGGATACAAAAGAGTTTACACAGTGGAACAGAAGCATCCATTAATCGCTAGACCTACTGAACACAAAGGATTTGAACTATCTCTGGCATGATACATTAGACATTGTCTTAGGACTATGTAACAACACCACATTATTTTCCTAGACATGGCCTTTCCATGCCTTTTTCACTCCTGCTACTTTAAGTTACAAATCTCAATAGGTGAGCATTTAAAATGTAGGTGAGCCTCCACTGAATACTCTCCCACCTGAATAGATTATATAAATCCCAGGCCAACGCAGAACAGGCCAAAGGCAATGCTGGCTGTCACTGACAGTGTTCCACAAGTCAGCTAGAAAGAGTATTTCAGATCTCCTGACCTCAAAAGATGTGTTCTACATAGTTAACATATTGCTATTTATCATTTACACTGCAGTAGTGTACAAAGGTCTCAGGGCTAGGCTCCATCGTGAAATGTTACCTGTAAATAAATAATATAGTTACTTCTCTGTATCAGTGTTTAAGATGAGAGGCAATCAATGGGTTTGACCAGAACTAGAAAACAATAACGGAAGAAGAGTTTAATAGCAAATAAGAATAAACAATCTTCAGGGTCCAAGTGCAAAACTTAAGAATTTCAACTTATTGCGGAAAAAAATTATCCTTCAGCACAACTTAATATAAGCAGCTTTTGCTGGCAGTCCTTCTGATTATCTCAAGTGATTTTTTCACCAATTTAAGCACAATCTATCAGACAAGGAAGAGAACTGTACAGGATAATTCTTTTGTCATCACTTAAGTCATTCATTTTGATTGCATCTCCTTTGATTTAGATTCTTGTTCAGCCACAAGTCATACCATGTACATAATCATGAAATTCACTCAGAGGAATCTGAAAGACTGTAAATACTACTGTCTTCTAGTAGTATAAAGAAAGGCATAATTAATTGTAGTACAGTAAGGATATTGGCTGTACATTTTGTCTCAGGAAATGAAAACTTATTTAAGAATAACTTATTTCTCTTGGGGTTGTCAAGACATCTTTATCTGTAAGTCACTGTTCTTTTACACAGGCTTCCACCTATTACAGAATGAAAACTATACAAATTAATGTATACAAAATAATGTATAATGAGCTGTTTAGCTCAGTTCTCCATGAAACAAAGCTTGTCCCAACATATACCAGAATAAACAGACAATGACACACTGAATACACAAAACACAGTAAAGTTTTCTAAATGTGATTACAGTGGCTGTTTCTATTGGTTAATAATATCAGTTCTACACATAAAACATCTTCTAAAAAATGCTCTATAGGATAAACAGTCTTAACCTAATTCTGATTACTATTTTCCATTCAATCATGAAGGAGACCTTCAAATTCACTTGCCTGAGGCACTGAGAAGCTCCAGGTCTTTGACGCTCATGAAAGAAAGATAACAATCACTCTTCAAGGGAGAGAGATCTTATTATACGTACCCCGTGGGTTTTTTTCATCCTTTATCAAACTGCACCTTTGTGGGCCTTTAATTTCTTAATGGGTTGTTTATCCTTTCCCCCATAATTCATGATGATAAGCTAGATGTCACATAGATATTGTTATGGTGATGAAAAAGTTGTACTGATGAGCCGAGTCAGTGATGTAGTTTGATTAACTTTTTATATAAATCTTTCTAGACAGTTTTCAAAAGAAGGCAAAACAAATAAGTTGATAATGTTACAAGTGTTTCAGTAGGTGAAAATCTATCTGATGCATATCTATGAGTATATATATGAAATAAGTAAACATTACCACAGAACCAGGAGGAGATATTAATGGGATAATTTCAGTTTATTGAAAGAGAGGCAGTGGGAAAGGGAGTGGAAGTAAACATATTAAGTGCAGGCTGGAGTGGTTTTCTGTGCGATGCATGTAGAATATAGAGCCTACAATGGCTTGATATAAAAGACTTAACAGCATGAGCTTTGGAAAGCAGTATTACTTGTGACTCCAGCGTTCATGAATAAGCTTGTTAGGTGATGTCCAGCAAATGCTAATAAAACCTTTGTAAAATGCTACCTTTGTTTATCCCATACATGTGTCTCAGGTTAAAGAAATACTGATTTAGACACTTCTGAGATGCATTTGGTTACCATTAATCCAATTATCATTTGTAATAGCCACACAATTGAAGTGCAGTATCTCTGGACCTTCCAAGACTACAAATTAATGTTTCTACCCTCTTTTTAACAATGCAAAACTCAAATTTCTAGGCATGCAGAACAATAAGGCCTGAAGAGGAGAATTTTTTGCCCATTGTAGCCCTTATTTCAATGTCTGAGGAAATGCAACTTTTGTAAAAAATAAACATATTTTCTTATTTTTTGTGGCATATTCTCTTCCCTAGTACCTATTTCTACCAAGGCACATTCCATACTTTCACAAACACTCAGAGTAGATTGTTATTGAAATAACCATAGCTTGTTTTAGTAAACCGTAATTATATTTATCTTCCTTTTAACTGTATCAGCCCTTAGACCTATTTGTTTAGAGCTAAACTGGGAAGGGTTGCTACTTATGTTAGCAAGTTTTTAGTCATATAAGTGGTTACATTTGAAGTGAATGGAACAACTTAAAGAAATAAATGCAGGTTACAGAAGCAGGTTAACCAGCAGGTTAGAGAAGTGTTAATGCAGTCCTATTTTGCTTAATTTCCCATTACAGTGTTTGAACTGACATAAACAAATGGAAATCCTGATGAAACCAAAGCTTATGGTGTCTAATCCTTTTGCTTTAATGCTACTGTGGAACACTTCCATATAAATACCAGCTGCAAACTACAGCAAGATGAAACATGACAAGAACTGTGAAGTAAAGATTTTGGAGACTTGCATTCTCTGTCAAATATTTGGCTCTTTCCTGAGCCTATCATGCCAGCAATGGAACTTGACAATTATCTAGTATATCAATGCATAATATGTATATAATGAACAGCAAGACTAGAGATCCATATAGTAATTTTTACATTGTAAGTTTGTTCGATCTTCATCAGCACTGCTGTCTCCACCTCATCACTCAAATAGAAAGCTAAAAAAAGGAGGTACATGATGTAGAGACATTGCTGAGGTTGGTTTAAACAGGATGCAAGTGCCACAGTAGAACAACAGGGGAAATGTTTACTCAGTATGATGTATTTGCCATAAAGAAAATAATCAGAGAAAAATCCTCCAATCTAGTTGTGTATTGCAACTGCCTCTAAAATTAAAAGAGAAGGCTCTTGTAGGAAAAGTAACTTTTATATTCAGTAATGCTTTATTGCTGTCAAAAAGAGCAGTACCAGGTCTTGCCTGGCACAGCTTCCTTGGCTAATTACTACCTGTACGAAGACCACTATTTGTGAGGGCTCTGTATTTACCCCACTTGCTTCTTCAAGCTGGTACCTGACCAGCAAGTTTTGCAGCATCACCAGTTCTTACCAACAAAGCATCTGATCAACACATGGCAGAACTGGGCTTGATATTAGCAGATTGGTCCACAAAATCCTCATGCTCATCTCTAAAGAAACCAGAGGGGTATCACATACAGAGTGATCATGAGTAAGGTACCTAAATATGGTTTTGAAGAGTCTGCTGTGAAAGAAAAACATTATAATGTACCTGGTGAAGTGTCTCGTGTGTGTGTGTCTAAGAGAAAACCGTTTCTGGTAGTACTTGGCCTACGATAACTATTTAGAACAGCAAGTTATATATTTCACTAATGTAGGAACATCAGAAAGGTAGAAATGCTTTTTACCTCTAACATATAAGGAAAAGATGCATAGGAAAAATGAATCATTTTATGAAAAGATAATCCATTTTGAGAGATGACAGTTTTCCTGTTATTTTGCTTTAAAGAAAGTTCACACAAAACATTAGAAGTACTGACTGCAAAACCTTACAGGATCTGTCTCCAGGAATTCTCTGGTCTTCTTAGTTTTTGTGTTATTTCAGTCGGTGTGAAAACAACAGTAGTGCCACAATCAACTTTTGCTTAAAGTTTGTGCCAAATCAGTACCTAGCTTAGTACGCCATCCAAGGTCTCAAAGAATTGCAGAACATTCCCATTCACCTCCTTTTGACTCTGGCCCTGGGCCTGGCAGAGGAGGAAGTTTGACTAAAGAAATCCTGGCAACTTCAGAGATTTTTTCTGTTCCATCAGCCTGTCATGTCTCCACACCTGCAGCCCCCAGCAGCCAGCACTAGCTCTTGTACTTCTTGTGTACTTTGTACATCTTTGTACACTGGTTGCTGCCTGGTAGTGTGCTCAGTATTGCCCCCCTCCAGTTCCCTGGTTTTGTATTTTTGACTTTTCAACCTTTTCTCCTCTTTTTTTTTCTTTTTTTTTTCCCATATTTTCCTCCATGATCCCTTTAGTTTTCACTAACTCTCTCTCTTTCCTCTCTTCTAGAGTGTTGGAGTGGGGACACTTAGATTTTGTTTTTTTCTGCAGTGGACAGGTTAACAAGTAATAGGAAAATCAAAACTGCCAGGGACCAAAGATGGAGAGCTAGGCAGGAGTCAAAAACTTCTTTTCTTTTTTTCTTTTTTTTAAATATAGTTAAAGTAATACTGCACAGGTTCTTGACTAGTTTTATGAGCAGTATTCAATATTCAAGTGTATCCAGATATGCTCTGGTAAGTTTTTGGCATTGCCGCATTTAAGAACAGACATTAGCAATTTTAAGAACAGGTATTAGCAATTCCTTTTTCACACAACCGTTAAAGCTGCACAAACACATTTCCTGAGGGTAGCAGCTACTCAAAATGATCAATACATTGCACTTTTTGCCCCTTTAGATTACATTTTTGAATACACCAGGATCTGAACGCCAAGTTTTGCTCAAACAAATTAATTTTTCATGCAAACAGTTTTTGCAAAGTTGATCTGCTATAAAATATTATCCGTCCTTGGACATTACCAGTGCTTGCAGAATTGGAAGAAGCCCTTCCCCAATGATAGGAACAAAAAGTGTTAGCAATTGAAATTTTTTTTTTTTTCCACTGACAGACACTCTTGCCCTTCAGGACTTGAAGGCCAGATATTTCTAGATCAATTATATTGGTGCTCAACACAGCATTGTAAAAGGAGTTGGTTTCATCCTTAACCACAGAAAGGCTACTGCCTCTTCATATTACTATATAGATATAGACTGCCTTTGATTCTTTACTAAAGAGTGTTCTCTCTAAGTTGCATATTGTTTGGCATGCAGTATCCTTTGAACACATATCCATAAAAAAATTCTTACTTTGCTTCCAAGTCAAATGAATTATATATGCTTAACACAGAAGATGTAGCCATGGCGTAAAATGGCTGCTTGTGAAGCACTTCAGATATCATTCCAGAATATTACCAGTAATTTTAAATCTGCTGGTTTATCTTTTCGGTTTTTACAAGTTTTCTTTGTATAGGCTACAAAGAACTGTGTCACTGAAGTGCTTCATTCAAAAAGCCATATGATAATGAGTCAAATGCTTTACTGAAGTCTATAATTACATCAATATGTGAAACCTGCAGCTTCATTAAAAAAACAAAGTTTGTTTGCCAGGCTCTATATTTCTGCTAGGATATTTATATTTTTTTTAGCGGAAGCTCATGTTAATTGGAATTATCTGTCTTCTTTTAAATTCTTTGTTAATTGAGCTTTATATTGCCTATATATATACAGTAACTGAAGTTGAACTGTCCTCCTGCAAAACAATTCTTCAATACCATACAACATAACTATTTCAACTGCTGTCTTCCCAAATGCACGGAGGAAAGATGTACATGTTTTAACATCCCAAGTTTATTGCTCATTATGGTTAAAGCTGACATCTTCATTCCTTAATAGGGTCTTCTCACTATTCAGATAATTTTCTATATTCTATACTTGATAAAAAAATTCATTTTCCTCATTTTAAGTCTGTTGACTGTATGTCTATTTCCCTCATAACCTTTTACTTCCCACAGTAATTTTCTACAATTCCTAGCTTCCAGTGTACACGTATGATACCACATTCCTTCTTCTATTTCATAGATGTTTTCCTTGTAAACCACCCTGGCTTTTCAGCAAATATATTCCCTAGTTGTGGGATTATTATTATTATTTGTGGGTATCTGAGCTAACATCTTTAAATGGTTTCCAATTATCATTCTTCCATTTCAGATTAAATTCTTTCTCCCAACTGATTTACCTTAGAATAGTATCCACCTTTATAAAATTAGCCCTTTTGAAGCATTAAGTATATATGTTATTGGTTTGGACTTAATTCTGTTTGCACATAACAAATGTGATCAAATCTTTATCAGTTATACCTAAGTTATGGCTAATTTTTAGTTCTGTGATCAATTCCTTTTCATCTGACAAGATGAGGTCTAATATAGAATTCCCCTGTGTTGGATGCAACACTTCTTGAGTTAGGAAATTGACATTTAAAATATTTTGAAATTCCAAGTACATTTTAACACTGACAGCATGAGACCTCCAGCATATGTCACTCAGATTGAAATTCACTGCAGTACAGCAGTGTTTTCCCTATATGTTGTAGGTGGGTAAGGCATAGGTCATGCTGTTCTCTAGTGTGATTTGATATCAGCTAAGTACCCTGTCAACTTCTGACTTATCTGTTAGAACATTGACCCATAAACATTCAAGATCGTTTGCTTCCGATTGCCATCAACTCGGAAACAGGTAATGCCATTTTTGGAGTGCTTTCTGTCCACTTGATCTTTCCAAAATAGATTACAACAATTGATTCTGACATTCCAGTTTTCCAAACAGTTTTAGCAATAAAAACTAGGTCAAATCTGTGCTAAAAAATGACCTTTTCTGCTGGTGTCAAATTTCCAACAGTGGAAAAGAGGCTACTGAAAAACCTCTGCTCTTTGTATTCTTTAGCATCCTGATTATGGTTTCTCTTACCATTTTCATTTGCAGGTACGAAAACCTCATTGTTTCCTTCTCACTACTTCCATTTCTTATAAGCTCCCAGACTCCCTAGACAATCAGTCCCTTAGAAGAATAGTCCCTTTGTTACAGTAAATTAAGCAACAGGGTCTCATCAACCGAAAATGACAAAATTTTCCACAAACCCAAAGCCTTCATGTTACGCCACTTACTTCGAGATTAAGTCTAGTCTTTTCCACTTGCTCTTTTCCACAGCTCAAAAGTCCTAAAGGATGTCGGAGAAGGTCAGAGGTCCTAAAAGAAAAAAGCCATCTCACTGCAAGCGTTCATCTATAACCTACGAGACTGCCCACAGACCTTCCTGTAAGTATCGATATGATATTGTCACTGATTCTTTGCTTGCCAACTTCAGAAACTTAATGAGCTTTGAGAGATGCTCCCATTTGAGATCATTTGGAGCTGATTCGAGCCGCACACGAACACGTCCCGTTAGCCGGAGGACCCGTTAACGCTGAACACCTCCAGCTCTGATGGTTTCTCACAGCTGCCACATTTTTCGTGGTCGAGATCGGACTTTGCGGCTCACCTGGCCCGCAGGCCTCTGCCAGGAGGGAGTCGCTGGGCTTGTTCCTCACGCCTCGGCGACCGGCCGCCTCACGGAGCCCGAGGGCAGAGCCGCCTCGCCCCGGGGAAGGCGGCCTCAAGCGGGCGGCGGGGCCTGACGACGCCGGCTTCGGGGAAGGCGGCGGGGCGGGAGGCCGGCCCTCGGCGCCGCGCCCGCC